>WAAF01006212.1:196124-216806 GCA_013400475.1 Tricholaema leucomelas | reverse complement strand
CTCTGGAGGTCCCTTCCAACCCCTGACAATCTGTGATTCTGTGCTTCTGCAAGATTGTAGTACCTGCAGTCTCTGCCCTTCACTGCTGGTGTCCAGCCTTTGTGTGTCTCAGGCTGCTAAAGGCAGCAGGTACCTTCATAGTTAACAATAATTCCAGGGGAATTTTCTTCCATTAATTTGACCAGCATGTGCTCGATTCATGAGGACTTCTGGATATAGGTTTTTCATCAGGAGGGTGTCACAGCTTCACTGTGTTTGACGAAATGCCTCCACTGCTGATTTTCTGCCCTGGTTGCCTTAGGTTTGTTTGATGGCAGTTTGTTCTATGGATAGGCAGCAGTGAGTGCTTGTACCCTGTCACTCTGTGTCACACATGAATTTATAGACCTCTGCTGTATCCTCTCACGGTTGCTTTTCAATCTCTAATAGTCCTGTCTCTCTTCATTCTGATGCAGAGCCTATTTCTTCTCTGTTGCCTTTCTCTGAACCTTTCCCAGTTCTGCCAATAGCATCTACCCCAGTTGTTTTTCAGCTCTTTCTGTAGTGACTATGGTACTAAAGATTATGTTAAAGGTAGAAAGCACACCTAGGACTTAGAGTGATACAGTGACTTATTCTCTGTGGCTTGCTTTAGTCCTGATAACATCTGGTTTGTTTGGGGTTTTTTGGTTGGTTTGTTTTGGTGGTTTTTTTGTTTATTTGGGATGTTTTGTTTGGGGTTTGGGACTTGGGTTTTTTCTTTTTATAAACATGAAATGCTATTGAGCTGATGTTTTCATGGCTTTGGCTATTTAGTGCTAGAAATCCTTTAGAATTTTAGAGAGATAACCTCTCATCCTGCTTCTAAGACATTCCCCAAATAAGAGGTGTCCTGGAACAAGAGCTTTCGGCAGGAGCGTGGATACAAAGAAAGTTTTTCTCTGGCTTTGTGCTGGCATTAGCACTGAATGTCACATGTGTACTTTGATCATCTCAGGATCCTTTAGGCTTTCTGGCAGGGTTCTCACTTCTGATAAATCAGTATGTTACCGGTTTTGAGAACTTTGAGTTTTTTAGCAATTGGGTTTGTGAGTTTTGCCTTTTTTTCAAGCACAAGCCCTACGAGGAGAGGCTGAGGGAGCTGGGATTGTTTAGCTTGGAGAAGAGGAGGCTCAGGGGAGACCTTATTGCTGTCTACAACTACCTGAGGGGTGGTTGTAGCCAGGAGGAGGTTGCTGTCTTCTCTAAGGCAGCCAGCACCAGAACAAGAGGACACAGCCTCAAGCTACGCCAGGGGAAATTTAGGCTTGAGGTGAGGACAAAATTCTTCACTGAGAGAGTCATTGGCTACTGGAATGGGCTGCCCAGGGAGGTGGTGGAGTCGCTGTCCCTGGACCTGTTCAAGGCAGGATTGGACGTGGCACTTGGTGCCATGGTCTAGTCCTTGAGCTCTGTGGTAACAGGTTGGACTTGATGATCTGTGAGGTCTCTTCCAACCTTGGTGATACTGTGAGACTCTGTATTTTCACACTTAAACTGTTGCAGTTCACAATCCTTCCTGTATTGCTCAGACATTTTGATGCTCGTGGAAAAATGTTGGTGGGGTTTTTTTGTTGGTATTTTTGTTTGGTTTTGTATGTGTGTGTGTTGATGTCCTTTACTATATTTTCCAGCTGCAATGGCTTTCTCGTGGTCCTTCTGAAATGCTTTTTTAAGTGAGTTGTTCTCTGAATCTTCAGCCTGGTATCTTTAAATAGTTTCTATGCTGCCCACCACAGGCTTAGAGCATCAATTGCCTCTTTTAACTCCTTTTCCAGAATTTAAAAACTCCTTTTCTTACTTTCCTCCCATTTTTACTTTTGAAATTTAAGAAAACCCCCTATGCTGCATCCTCGCTGTTTCTACCTGGATATTGCATTGGAGCATGCTGTGCTCAGGATTGCAGTGCAGCTCCTTGGTGCTGACATTTACCCAGGTACACACACTGCTCAGGGTTAAGAGAAGTGTTGCTTTTCTGTTTGTGGGCTTCCTGCCTAGCTGCTCGATGGAGCTGCTGCTAATCATATCCTTGGATGTAGGCTTCACAGTGTCTCCTGATGTGACGTTATCTAGTTTCCATGGAGGTAATGGAAGGCTCCCATTACTGTTGTGTTTTCATCCTTTGCAACATTTCTGCTTTCTTCCTGTATCTACTTACATGCTTCTATTTCTGTGTCTGCTGTTGCTACCACTGGTACAGCAAAGTCAGATGTTCTTCAAAAACAATCAGAAAAAGCCAAGTGTGACATGAACCTCTAGTGCAGGCTCTGGTTGTGGCTAAAGGAGCTTTAGAAACATCTGAATTTAAGTTAGACATGGTGCATATTCAGATAAAGTTAAATTGCAGGGCACTTTTCATACGTTCTCCCTAATGCAGGAAATAGTACTATTATCTGACCACTCATGTCTAAATAGTGGTTGCTGCTGTGCTTCCCCAGTCTCATTCTACTTCTGTTGCACATCCATGTATACCTTATCCATCAGCATTATCCAACACTGCAACTGCCTGTAATAGTACTCGGCAGCACAGGCTAGGTTGGGGGAGTTTGGCCTCCTCCTGTGTTGGTCTTGTACTAGTTGCTGTGGGGGATGTGATGGCAGGCTGGGTGTGAGCCACTAAATAAGACACATTAGTACATTACAAAGCAGTTAATAAAAGTGCCATGCAGAAAAAAATCGGGTTTAGGAGGGAGGTGAATGGATAAGGAGAGTTTCTGCAAATGTTAGGGATTGTGGTGCAGTGTCAGCCAAGCACCCATGGGTCTGTGCCAGGCTTACATGAGTGCACACATGCCCTCTATGCTGGACAGAGCAGTCTGTACTGCACAGATGTTTAACTAGCACATTACTTAGTAAGTTGATGTTTCCCCTACCCATTTGTGAAAATATTGGAGAGGCTGAGGGAGCTGGGGTGGTTTAGCCTGGAGAAGAGGAGTCTCAGGGGTAACCTCATTGCTGTCTACAGCTACCTGAAGGGAGGTTGTAGCCAGGTGGGGTTGGTCTCTTCTGACAGGCAACCAGCAACAGAACAAGTTGTGCGAGGGGAGGTATAGGCTGGATGTTAGGAGGAAGTTCTCAGAGAGAGCGCTTTGCCTTGGAATGGGCTGCCGAGGGGGGTGGTGGAGTCGCTGTCCCTAGAGGTGTTCAAGAAAAGACTGGATGAGGCACTTAGTGCCATGGTCCGGTTGACTGGATAAGGCTGGGTGCTAGCTTGGACTGGATGATCTTGGAGGTCTCTTCCAACCCGGCTGATTCTCTGTGTTGTGCTCCACGTGGGTTTTTACCTTTGGTAAGATGACTTTCTGTGGAAGCCGAGTTTACACTGCCATAGCCTCACTCCAGTGGAAGGACAGGAGTTGATTCCGATCATCTCCCAGAGACACCTGGAATAGAAAATAGCCTGAGAATGTGGAGAGCCGGAAAACAGGTTTCATAACTGACCAGGGTAAGGGCAGGGTTATGTCTGTGGATCAGGGGATCTACTTTTCAAGTGCTACAACTGATGAAACACTTTGAGTCTGTCTTGCTAGCACAGCAAAAAACAGTCTGGCAGGAAGGGCACGGGAGGCCAAGGGAGGAAGTGTTTAAACTTCTGTTACTCACAGAAACATGCTGCCTTTGCTTCTGCTGTGCATGATATTCCTGCACAGAAGATAGGAGTGGTAATTTACTTGTCTTATTTTTCTCTGCTGTTTTCAGCACTTCTTGAAGCTGGACAAACTTCAAGTGGGACATGCCAGGAAACACTAAAGCTGAACACAGGTGTTCCTCCATGGGCAGATGAAGGAACTGAGGAATGTAATTTGTAATTAAAACTAGAACGAATTTACACTTTCAGTTCCTGATGAGTGCAGCTTTCTATTTAATTTTGAACATTTTCCTTAAAAATTTAGATAAAATCTAAAAATTATATTTTCCTGTGGAGCATAATCACTTTTAACTGCTGTAACAGAGGCAGAAGCCTCAGCCCTGTAGCATAGCCCAGACAGCACTGCCTGGTGCTGCCATTACACTTGCATTTGCTACCAGAATGAATGGGAGGGAGCAACAGTCACAGATTGCTTTGCTGATGAGTAAAATCCACATCAGGAATCTTAATACAAGATCAAAGTTTTGTGGAGAGGATAAAAAACCCAAAACCCAAACAAAACAAATTAAAAAAACCCTCACAACCCCAAAACAAACAAAAAAACCAATATCCCCCCCCCCACAAAAAAAAAAAAACAACCCCAACCAAAACAACCCAACAACAAAAATAACCCCATCAACCCAACCAAGAAATTAGTCTGAGAGATGAGTCATGCTGAAGAAGTCTCTACAGTAATTTTTATAATATGGAACTTTAGTTTAAACTTGTGAATTTTCTTTGCTTCAAATGTGTTGCACAAATAACTTTCCATTATGCCACTATGACAGTAAGGTGCCTCTAAAGATAAAAGATATTTCTTTACAACTCATTCTTTCATGTTTGCTTTGCTTCCCTTTATATGTTGGGTAACTTCATAATGCCATTAATGTGTGTGTTTGATCTCTTGAGGTAAAAGCAGGATGGAAAAATGCAAAAGAAGGGTTGGCATTTTAATCTTCTTTGCTGCTGAATGTAATTTGCCCTTACTGTGCTTTTATTAAGGAAAGCTATGCCTGAAACATTTACTAGCAACACAGTTTTCCTGGAAGGTCCTCTACATCTGTTAGCTTCTTTATTCTCACCACTTTGGAGGGAAAAAGAAGTTAATATATGAATTATGTATAAAGGTCAGCAGCTTTTGTTTCACCCATCTAGACCTTTGGGTTTGTATTTTTTTTTTCAGGTACATATGTAATAGCCCTTTCTTCTCCTTCAGTCTAAGACCTTTTTCTGAAAGTATGGTAGTAAATTTGGAGAGAAGAACTACTTCTAAAGTAGTCAATATCTCCATGGTTTATTTTTAATGTCTTCTGGAAATGAGAGTAAATTGTTCATTGGGGCATTCAAGAGCAGTTGCCTGGAAAGAAAGGTATTAGAGGAGGAAAAAAGAAGCAAAAGTAGAAGTGAACCCTTTTTTTTTTTCTCCTGAGCTGCATATAACATTTCCTTGGAAATGAGTTGTTTTCATTTTTTTCCTGTTTGAATGCCTAGATGTTTGAAGTGTGGATAAATGTTTAATTAGGGGGTTAATGAAAAACCTATTTGTATTATAAATGAACATTCATTCAGGGTAATTTCTGCTGTGTAAAATCCCATATTGCTGGACTTACAGTTAAAAGTTTGAAATAAGTTAAATAAATTGATTTCTTTATGGGGAAAAAAAAAAAAAGAGGCTATAGACAACTCTTCATCCTTACCCCACCCCATTGTAGCAGAGGTCACGGTATTTCTTCAGTGAATTTATGCTGTATCTAGGTTTTCTTTCCAATCCCTGGAGTCAAAATAAAGGAAGCTCTTATTGTTAAAATGGTTCTTTTGTTTTGTAAAGATATTTCCATAAATCCAGTTCCCACTTTAGAAGCCAAACTGTGTTTTTGCTTTGCGTTGTCCTAATCAGTTACTGTTATCTCAAACGGCCGTGTGGGGGGACTCTACCTCAACCCTTAGCACTCTTTGAACCCAGAAAAAGCAACACTGGAATCAAAGCAACACCACTGAGTAACCTTTCACTGATTTCCATTTTGCCAACCTCCACTGGAGATGATATAGCAATTGGCAAGGGCTGTGTCATGTATGCTGCAGGAGGCCAGCCGAAAGTCAGATTTGCTGTGGCACAAACCTTTTTTGTGTTCTCCCACGGATCTTTCTCTTTATTTGACATAGAAAAGCAATGGGAATTGCAGTTCCAGTGAATCCTGTATCACTGAGAAGGAATTTCAAAAGAATTTTTATATAGTTGAGAGAGCATTCCACAGCATGTGAGCTGTGATTGTGCATATGCACGAGCACCGTTCACAGCCTTGGTCTTCATAGGTCTCCGGAGGAATATAAGTAAGCCTCAGCAAGCTCATTAGTTAATTCTCTCCATACAGGCATTTATTTTCCCTGCACCCTTTTCTCTTTCTTTTTGGTTGGTAGGGAAACCCTAGGATCCGACAGTGAACTTTTGGTCTCAATAAAGCAGTTATAGAGGAATCGGGTGGAATTTCACTGAACTTCACTAAGAGGGAGAAAATGTGGAAAATGCTTCCTCCAAGCAAAATATGAACAAAATGTTGTGATTCATTAAACTCCTTCCTATTTGCCTGCAAGTGAGAACCGTACAGTTATTCAGCTGAATAGTGCGTGGCCCTGAGGGGGCAGAGCCAACAGAAAAAGAGATGGCATTAGTCCAAAGAGCAAAATGCATGTTTTCAGGAAAATTGGGAAATTTTGCTCTAGGCACATCCCTACTTGCACAGTGAGTTTGTTATACTGGGATCTTATATTGCTGTTTAGTTTGGTTTCAAATGAGAAACGAAAGCTACTTTTTCATCTCACGTGATATCTGGAGGGCGCTCCACAGAGCAGACCATCTGCTGGAATGGTTTCGTATGCATTTAACTTTTCTAGCTGAAGTGTTTTAAGTTAGACTCCAAGGGCCCATTACTTAGCCTGATTTTGGGGAAAGTTTGTATCAACTTCCCAGCATGGAATCTTTGCCTCAGAGATGCAAAACCCAGGTTACAGTAACCGATAGATAAGTGCATTGTGATCGCATTGTTTAATTTTAGTTCCATATCTCATTTTTATGGAGTTGCTTGGAAATTTCAAATCTTTAACCATTTGAGAGGTAAAAAAATACTGAAGGCTGAGCATAGAATTCTAAGGACATGCAGTTGAGCTGCTTCCAGGAGAGGGCAGTAGTGTCATACATAGCATGGATGGTGGCCTTCAAGCGCCAGCTGCTTGCAGACATCATTTCTGATGTCTCTGTTGTCCTTAGTCTGTCTCCTTACACAAGAGAAGATCTGTATTGCCCCTTTCTCTGTACATTTATGTTTCATGAGATGTTTGTGAAAAAAGCTGTCCAGAAGTTGCTGTTGTCCAACACAGCTCAAACCCTTTCAGGGGTAAGATCTGCCCAAGTACCATGTAGTTGTACAGAAGTGAGTAGCTTTTGACAGCACCACACTGTTAATCCTGTTTAACGTACTGGACTTGTGTTTGCATGTCCAGCTTTGTAACTTGTGTCAAAGTGCTCACAAGCAGAAGGTAGTACTCAAGGTACTGGGTAGGAGGGAGCCTAGAGCTGGGAGTACTTTGCCTGGACACATGCCCATTTGATGACCTGGATTAATTCCTGGAGTCCAGCATCAGTAAGTTGCAGATGACACCAAGCTAGGAGCAGGTGTCAATTTGTTGGAGGATGGGAGAGCCCTGCAGAGGGACTTTGACAGGCTGGATGGGTGGGCAGAGGCCAATGGGATGAGATTTAACAAGGCCAAGTGCACGGTGGTTCCTCCATCTCCATTTGATGCCTGTGTCTTGGCAGGGGACATTAAGCACCTCATAGAGAAAACTGTCCTAACTCTGCTCCTCCTCATTATTCTTTTTCCTCACTCATTGATGTTCACAGTCACTTCAATTCTCTTTCAGTACTCCTGGAGATTTCTGTACTAAACTTTCTGAATGTACTGTGTTCTGTGGAGAAGATTAAATAAAATAAGAAAAAAGGGAAGGCCAATGAAGCTGATGAGAGGCCTGGAACACAGCCCTGTGAGGAGAGGCTGAGGGAGCTGGGGGTGTGCAGCCTGGAGAAGAGGAGGCTCAGAAGTGCCCTCATTCCTGTCTACAACTACTTGTAGGGAAGTTGTAGCTAGGTGGGGTCGGTATCTTCTGCCAGGCTATGTGTTACAGAACAAGGGTGCACAGTCTCAAGTTGTGCTAGGGGTGGTCTAGGATGGATGTTAGGAAGAAGTTGTTCCCAGAGAGAGTGATTGGCGTGGGAATGGGCTGCCCAGGAAGGAGATGGAGATGCTATCCCTGGAAGTGTTCAAGCAAAGCCTGGATGAGGCACTTAGTGCCATAGCCTAGTTGATTGGAAGGGCTGGATAATAGGTAGGACTGGATGATCTTGGAGGTCTCTTCCAACCTGGTTGATTCTATGGTTTATTATCTGTATATCAGTATCCAGAGCATGTTATTCATATTGTCTTTTTGACAATAATCACTCCTGAAGTTGCTGATTTGTTTTTAAAAACGCAATGCTGTTTTACAAGTGAATTTCTTTCACTTTTGCCGTGTTACGTGCAGGTGTCCGTGTAGGTCCTGGTATATCCCACCGAAGCCTCACAGGAGAAGGTTGTGGGGATGTCTGCCCTCTCCCAGCAAACAGGAAGGCTCATGTTGTCATGTCCTTGCCAACTTAAACACCCTGCAAACTGCTCCTACTCACTGCCTCGCTTTATCTGTCCAGATGGCAAATACTGCTGAGTGGTGGCTAGTTCTCAAACCACACAGGGTTGGATTGCTTGTGCTCAGTGCCATTTGGAGGATTTAAGAGCTGAATATGTGGAATGCTTTACAAGACTTCACATCTTACTACCTCATTGTGTATACTGCCAGTGTTATCTGTTAGACAAATAGTGATGACAGAATAGTTCCTTTTCCTTTATTATCATCAGTTGTAGTAACAACTGCTTGAATGCAACTGCAGACTAGACTGTAGTGGTAAGAGGAAACCTGGGGAATGTGGCATGAGGGAGAGATAAGTGGTTAAAAAGATGAACTGTGAGCTTAATACCTCTAAGTAGCCAACAAGAACAGAACTATAATAACCCTTTATGTTCTCAGCTTATCCTGGTGTGGGGTCTTGGCACAGTAGCCAAGGAGCCTTGCCAGAGTACCTATTGAAGAGGTAGTCCAAATGAATCACAGCTTCTGAAGGGGGACACTTGATACCGTGACAGTCATTAATTTCTTGTTTTTCACTTCCCTTCATGCCACTGCACTTACAAGTGAGGTGTCTTGGAGCTAAGCTATGACACCTTTATCTCCAGAGTTGTAGCAGATCCCTTCTTCTGGAACACCCACCAAAAGATGGTCTCTGTCTACTAACAAAAGGCACAGCACTGTTTTGGGGTAAAGAAAAAAAATACCACCACAAAACCAAAACAAAAACCCAAAGGCCACCCTCACTAGTAACCAAGACTGACCTTATTCTTCTCCAAGGACAGGCAGTTGCTTGCAACTGCCCTGTATTTGTTTATATGAAGTTCGCAGCTGGCTCAGATATGAAGCTGAGTGCCTGCAGATGAGCATGGTTCCAATAGACATGCAGAAAAAAACTCCTGTAGATAGCACCACGTAGAGATTTAACAAAAATAGTTAGAAAGCCATGCTACTGGTTGCTGGTTGCCATATGGATCAACTCTGCATTGGGGGAAAAATGTTGACTTACCCCAAAATGATCAGGAGGAAAAGCCATGAGTGCTCCAGGAGCTGCCATGCCAAAGGAGCTGACAGCAAACCCTGAGGAGAGAGGCAAGAGAAATCTTGACAGCACGTGACCCAGTTGGGCTTCTGGCAGCAACTTAAGCCCCTGTGAACCTCCTAATGGCATGACAGAAAAACTTGTCCAACCTGTAGCTACACAGAGTGAGCGATGGCATTTCTGTTGTCTTGCTTTGCTGGAGAGCGAGATAGATATTGTTTGCCTTACGTAGCTTCTCTAAGAAGGAAAAGGGGGAAAAAAGTCATCCTTGTTTTTTCACCACTTCTGTGTCCACAGATGCTATCAATGGAAGCATCTTTGAAGAGCATCCATTGTCAGGTCAACAGATCACTCAGTCTCAGGCATATGAGAGCTCTTAATTTATTGTAAGCTTTTGTTTTCCTAGACAAAAATAACTGTTCAGCCAGTTGAGCTTGGAGTTTTAGAATGCCTTGTCTTGACTACATTACAGCACCCACATCCTATTGAATCACACTGTGTGTAGGCTCTTGGCAGGAGTGACTTCACATCTGGTTTAAAATTTTTGAATCTCTCTTAATATAATAAAGATAATGTTTATGAGCCTTTAAAACTGTGGTGTGGGAAAGGGTCGGCTGACTGCTGAAAAGCTGGTGTGATGATGAAAACGAAATAATAAGAATAGACATGGTCTGTATTATAAAAACATGTCTGACATGAAAACAATGGCTTCTTCTAATCCTTTAAGGCTGTGACTAGGGTTTGTCCTGTAGATGCTGCCTTCAACTTCATTTAACTTTGGCTTGGAAAGGGAAAGACTATATAAATAGAGTAAGTTGCTCTTTGGTGGGATAAATTGTGGTGCCATGCTACTATCAAAGGGAACAAGAGACTGAGAGCATAGCTGTAGGGCAGCTTCTCAGCGCTGCAGCTGCTGTGAACTTGAATGTAGACTTTGCTGATTTAGCAGTTAATCAGGTAAAGGAGATTAAGGCACTGACCTAGGCAGTCAGTGAGGAGCAAAGTGATCATTGCTGAATACAGTCAATACAGGTTTTGAATGCAATCGCTAATATTTGTGGATGAAGGATTATGAATTCTCTATAGACTGCTATGCTAATGCTCATGAAGAAAATGTTAACTGGGTGATGCAAACCAGACCGGGATAATTAGCATGAGAGCAGACTCTGTTAAAACATATGTGGAGTCGTTATTTAGCTTAGGAAATGAAAACAGTTTGTTGATCACCATTCAGCAATCCTTCTTAACAACAAAGTATCTTTCCCTCCTGTGTTACACTTTCAAGAAAACACTGGGGAAACTGAATTCATACTGATCGTCCTCTACTGATTCGCTCGTTTGCTGTATCGTACTTGTCAAGCACTGCGAGGTGTCAGTAACACTTGCTTTCTAGTCAGCTAATTAAGCAGCAAAGTTAGTTACACCTACACAAAAGGGAAGACGTTTGATTAAAGTCTGCATTTGGCAAAACAAACGCCTTATGTTGATGAGACATCTTTTTTGGGAAAGAGGGAAATTGTGTGTTTTTATTGGCAAAAAACATTCAGTGAAAACGTTTTAACATCCTAATATTGCATTCCAGAATCCATGTCGTTTTCCCAAGGATTTTTCAATAGCAATTAAAGTGAGTACTGGCTGTAGCACACTTGGCTATTGAAAATCACTGCCAGACCTTGTTTTAAAGTTTAGAATTTCCACTCTCAGTCACTATCGGTTACCAGGCTGCTGAAGCAACTAGAAGTTAGATCCCAGAGTGGGTTCAGGGACGGTTCTTTACCTTCCTGCATTACAGAATCTCTAAAAACTCCTAAAATGTGCAGGGTAATGTAATACAATGGTCTTCTCTACACCTGCTGGAGATTTCCATCTCCTCCTTGTGTAAGCAGATTGGAAAGGTTTTCCCTAGGAGAAGTGGAACTGTTTTTGCAAATGAGTTTTTATTCTCTTCTTGCATTTTTATGTGTCTCACTCTCTGAAAAAGGTGTAAGGCCAATGCTTTGGGTTTAATACTGAGTCAGGAAACCTCTGGTTTGCCAGAATGCTTTCTTTCAAGACTGTATTCTACATTACATGCTGGTTTTTATAAAGGGGGGGGAGAGAGGGGGCGAAGGGGATTGCATGAAGCACAAAAGCCGTTTTGACACTGCGATTTCTCTCTCTGTGGTGTTGCTGCTTGTGAAGCGTTTTGCGCAGCGTTGCTCTGGCTTGGCTGTTGGCACAACCATACGTGAGTGCGTATCAAGGAATGGATCTGGCAGACCAAAACCGAAGGGCCTTCGTCCTTTTACAAAACCCTGTGGAACCAGAGCCGATCATGGTTTATCTCAGGTGCTTTCCACAAATGTGCTTGGCACTTGGATGAGATTTTCTTAGCCCTTTGAGAAGCTGAGATAGAGTACTGTAATTATTGTGGTTCTGTAATGATTACAGAGTACTGTAATTATTATAGGCTATAAGGGGTCAAGATGTTGTTATGAACATAATGGAATTGGAAAACTTATTTGTTTATAGCAAAGTATCACAAGAAAGATCTTAGATGTGTTTAAGGTAAACAAACAAAAATGGATGTCTGAGGTTAGCCTGTGCCTCAGAGCCATCATTTTCCTCGGGATTGCCCCAGTTGTTTGGTAAATTTAATCTTCTTTCATGTTATTGGTTAAATTAAAAAGTTAAGGGATGTGAAACTAGAAAGATGTTGGTGTTCTAGACATAATAAATGACATAACTCAAAAGCCAAGCCAAGCTCAGGTAGCAAGTCTGCTCATGTAATGACCAACAGTTTTCTGTAGGACTTGCAGTTACTTGGTTGGTTTACAGGTTAATGTCAGTTGCCGTGTTCTGTGGCATAGCTTCTTACTTGTGTATGAGCGTAAATGCCTTGCTGCTGCTAGTTCCAGAATTCTTGGAGCAAAATTATCTGTTAAAATCATTCTTTTGAATCTATACACTTCATACAGCCACCATGTCAACACCTTCATTAGGTATCTTCAGGTCCTAGAAGTGAGTTAGCAAGTCCAGTGCTTGAAATGCAGAGTAAGCAGAACTAAATAATCACCAGCTTCTGACTCTGACAGAAAAGACATCATCTGTCTTTCCAAGCCAAACATTGCATTTTCCAGGAGCAAGCTTGCTCTTTCCAGAGGGAATCCATAGCTGTCAAGTGATAAATGTTACTAATTAACAGGTGGCCTCCAACATTTGTAGTTGTTGCAGATCAGATGGTATATTGCCCACATTGTGTCATGGACCACCGTGTACTAGAACAAGGAGGTAAAATCAACAGAAATGTATCATTACTTTTTTCTTTCAGTGATGGCAATAGCCTCACTGAATAAATATTGAAAGAAACCAGACAGCAATACTTCTCTGCTTGGAGACCAAACCCTAACATTTTGTTGGTTCCGTGCAGTTAATAAATAATTGTTGGTCAGATAGGAAAGATCATTCCTCAGTGCTTGTGATAGAAATGTCTCTGAAGATCTGTTTTCCAGCCACTGACCAGAATTTTCCGTCCTTCCTGAACATTACTCATTCTTCAGCTCAAGACATGAAATAGCTCCTTCAGAACATGACAGATGGTGGTGGTGAGGAGAACTGAGTGGTACTCTCAGGAGAGCAGGGCTCTGGAAGAGCAGGGCAGGAGCACAGAATAGGGTAGCACAGCTGGCAGATGGATGAGTGGATGGTTCTGGCTTGGAAGACCTGAACCCAGGACCTGGCTGCTTCAGTGTTTTATTAACTTACGGATACTTAGTCTCCTACAGAGCTGGGCAAAGACGAAGCTATCCCAGCTTCTCTTGCAAAAACCTCAGTGAGAAATGAAGGATGGGACAATCAGTTGGCTGTTCTTGGCAAAGCAGTAAAATGGATGGAGTGTCATATTATCCATGCCTGCATGAACAAGGAAAATCATCTCTTGAAACTTAGAAGAAAGCACAGAACCTAAAACTGTGCTGAGCCTAGCCACTGCTTGCTTTGGGCTGGCTGCTGATGCTCTGCTAGACATTAGTGAGGCAAGACTGACATCTAAAATACAGATCTAAAACCAGATACTTGGGCATTATTTTCCTTCTATATTATTATTACTCTTGGTGCATTTCAGTGTTTCCATTTAAGAGGTCTTTCATGTATAGAATAAATTGTCAAGCTTTGAATAATTTCTCTGTGGTTAAAATGTGCCATAATTAATATCACTGCAGGAGCATTTGTGTGATATTTCAGTTAAAGCAAACAATTACTATAGGACTATTTGTAAATTGTAGTAGTAGCAGAAAAATCAATTAGTTACTTGTTGCAAAAATCATTACATCAATTCCATTTTATTTTTCTCTTTGTTTGCTTAATGCAGAACAGGGATGACAAGAAAGTCAAGTTATCACTCCCATAGGTTTTTATAGGTGATAACAATTATATTTGTTACCAAATCCACAATTTCAGTATTTTACAATGCAGTACATGCAGCCAATTGCAACAGCTAGAAAGATTGGGAGGTCATGGTCACGCTTCTCAAGCCTCTTGCTGTACTTTATTTAATCATTCTACGGTGGTGAATATTTGCAGGGTTTTTGTTGGGGGAAGGAAGGAGATACTTCATAGTTTAATTGAACAGCAGATATTTTAACATCTCAGTAGAGTTTGAAAGGAGACTGGAATGCTGTTGAATCACTTATTATATATACAACTGTATCTTATATATGTGAAATAAATTTATCAACATAGAAAATTACAGAATGGCTCAGGTTGGAAGGGACCTTAGAGATCCTCTAGTCCAACTTCCCTGCCATGGGTGGGGACACCTCTCAACTAGCTTCAGCTGCTCAAGACCTCGTCCATCCTGGCCTTGAATACCCACGAAGGATGCATCCATAAACTCCATGGGCAACCTGTTCCAAAGTCACCATCCTCATACTGAAGAACATCTTCCTAAGATCCAGTCTAAACCTACTCTTCCTCAGCTCAAAACCATTCCCTCTTGTTCTTTTGCTAGACAGCCTTATGAAAAGTCCCTCTAGCCTTCCTGTAGGATGGCTTCAGGTACTGGAAGGCAGCTGTAGTGTCCCCCTGGAGTCTTCTCCTCTCCAGGCCAAACAACCTGATCTAAGGAGGAACTTGTTTCTCATGAGGGCACTTGTGTAGTGGACCCCAGGCTGCCCAGACAGATTATGAAGTCTCTGTCCTTGAAGGTTTTGAACACCACACAGGACAAAGCTGTGAGCAACCTGTCTTACCTCAAAGCTAGCCCAGGTTTAGACTAGGGGCAATCCAGGCTTCCCTTCCACCATGAGTTAGCCTGTGTCTCTAGGGTCTTGTGTGAAGACTAGGGGAAGACGCAGAGCCTATTTCTGTTGTTGCTTGCTGTAGTACACAAAAAGATAGTGCCTTAAAGACCCAGACATTTGTTCTGACATAACTTTTTTTACTGGTCCAAAATAGTTTTCCCATACATTCCTTGTGATTTAGTGTTATTTCTGTCCCTGTGAATATGCTTAGTAGAAAGTCATGCAATTAACTGAGTCATCTACATTACTCACTCCATTTTTATTGTATGAAGAGATTTCCTTACATTTTCCTTTGCTTATTTTGTTGTGACCCCTCTGAAATGACACATTTTCATTCTGAGAGAAACAGAGAAATAGCCAGTGAATTTGGGTTTATAATGCACTGGGGTTTAAATTAATTTCTCAACTAATTAGTTTCTGAGCTCAGAAACTGATTTCTAAAGCAGTCCTACTCAGTAAGGATTTCTCTCTTGCCTTCTCAGTATGCTTGGCTTTCATTATGAAACTGGAACTCTGACTTTTTAATCCAAGCCTAGCAGGATGATAACTTTTTTGAGTATGCTTCCTCTCAAAAAAATTATTTAGGAATGCTTGTGGTGGAGGTGACAGCATTACTATGACATGCTTGAGCCCTCACACATAGCACCCAAGTGTTGGATTTTATACTGTGATCCCTCTGTCAGGGGAGGGCAAGATGCATCATTGAGGATGTATCAGTCCTTTGGAATTCAGATGAGTATCTAGTTCAGTGATTGATTGTGATTAAGAGTAGAGAGACAATAACTAACTCCAGGCACTGCAGTTCTGATTGAGTGACTTGTTTATACACTGGTTATTCCTAGTGGCTTAAAATAGATTCTTGCTCTCTGCAGCTACCTGAAAGGAGCTGACCTAGTATCAAGTGGGTAAAATGAGAGGAAATGGCCTCAAGCTGTGCCAGGGAAAGTTTAGTTTGGATATTTAGAAAAAATTATTTACTGAAAGAGTGGTCAGGCATTGGAACAGGCTGCCCAGGGAGGTGGTGGAGTCACCGTCACTGGAGGTGTTCAAAAAATGTGTAGACATGGCATGCTGGGATGTGGTTTAGTGTCCATGGTGGTGTTAGGTTGACAGTTGGGCTCAATGGTCTTAGAGAGCTTTTCCAACCAAAACACTTGTGTGTGAATTGATTGTATTTGGGACGCATTCCTCTGTGTTAATGAGTCACCTTAAATACTTTTACTGTAATTGCACAGGCTTTTAAAACATTGTTTTTCTTTGGTGAGTAGTAAAATCAGGCTTTGCCTAATGGGGAGGGTAGAAAAAGATTTCAAAAGGAGGTTCCATTGGAGTGGCAGTTTGCTTTGGTTAGTGTGTGATGGGGTGGTTGTTGTTTCTTTTTTGGCTTTGTTTGGTTTTGCTTGGAGTGATGGGGAGTTCCACAGAAAATCACATCTGGACTTTGGTAATTTTCACATGGCATCAGACCTTGGCTTTAATTCAAGCAGCTAGGTTGAATGATAGTGTAATAGTGCTGATATTAATATTGCCTTTGAAAGCACCTGGTCCCATAGGCAAGACCTCTCAAGCTGGATAAGCTAAAGCTTTCCATACTTCACATGTCAATACTTTCTGCTGCCTCTGAGCCATGTTGCAATGTTTATCTGAGGGGACAGTTTAGTATAAAAAAGATAAGCAGTCATGCACAGTTGATCTTGCATGTGTGAGTGATTATTCTGTGCTTAATATAGAATGTGTACCCTTTTTAAGGGTCAGAATATGTACATTGTGGTATTAATGGCTCATATAAATTAATACTAGAAAAGTCTAGTCTGTGCTATACAAGAGATCAGACTTTACGGACACAGTAGTCCATTTTGCTCTAAAATCTATGGATTTCTGATGTGAATTCTGAGGTTTTGGTTCATGTCATGCATCTGAATTTTGACTTGAGTAACATTAATGTTTGGTCTCCTTTCTCCTGCCCTTGTAATCTGAGCATTCTTGCATTCAATTATCTATTTAGCCAAATACTTATAATACAAGGAAAAAATTAGTTTCATCTGCTCATGTTTGATGGGAAAGTATGATTCATTTCACACGTGCTGCCATGAGATAGGACCAGGAGACGTGGTTCTGGGAGGCACAGAGGGTGTCAGGCCAGCATTAGGACCACTGTCTTCAGTGCACATGACTCTTAGTAGTCTTCTTTTAAATGACAAAACCCAGTATTTTAGCCTTTTTTCTAGTTGAGTCAGAATTGTGTGTTGCTGCTGGATAGGGATAGACTCTGTCCTTTTTATGCGTCCCCCAAAAGTCCCAGTTGAGTAGCTTGCTTTAAATTTTTATTAATGTTATTTACATTAACAGTTGATGTGTCCAATTCCTGCTGAGCTCTGAATACCCATGAATTTCTTTGGACAGAACCCATGTGGATTGTTCCACTGAGTATAAGGCTTATCAGAGGAAATTAGAAATGTGCTAAGAGGATCTTGACGAAGTTGCTCAGCTGCTCACTCCAGCAGCACTGGAGCTTGCTCGGGGCATGTGTGTGCCTTTTTTTTGTATGTCCCCATAAATATTTCTCTGCAGATGTAAGCGTCTCCTGGATATTGCATTGGGAGTAATTTACAGATGTCTGGTAGGTCAGTTTACTTTGTAGCCTCATATACTCTTTCACCAGATGACTTGAAGCCTGTTTTCAAAGTGATGCACACAAAATACAGGGAAGCTGCTTGCTCAGTGGCTTTTATCAGTAGAAAGAAACAAATTAATTTTGGGTTACTTACAAATACATAACTGTTTGAAGAAGGAATTTCCAAGGAAAGGGAAGTTGAGTGTCTGTATAATGGCTTATGCAGGCTTCTGGCTGGAGACTTTCAGCCTTTACTACACGTATACCTTCTTAATTCCATTTAAATACAATGAGAAGAATACAGAGCTTTCTTTTCTAGAGATTAATGTTAAGAGTTCACTGGAAATTAATTTGTGCATGACACTTTTTCTGTCTTCCATTAGGATATCATTAATTCTACCGAAGAGCAGTAGAAGCTTTAATAAAACCAGCCACACAAACAAAAACTCACAGAGTAAACCAATTCCAAAGCTATACAAAAATCAGAGCAGGACTCTTTCCTTGAATAATTCCTTCCTGAATTCCTTCTTGAGTTCCTTTTCCTCTGAATTCCTCCTGAATTTGTTCCATAGTGATTGTTTTAGAAATAAGTATCAGTAATAACCAAAACACTGTTGAACACTGAAAATACAGTGACCTGAAATGGTAACCAACTTAGAATTGTTCAATTTGAAGGAACAATAGTCAAAGCCAGGCTACTTTTTATGGCTGGGAATAGCTGTCTTATGCATTGGCAATGTGAAGGCTTGCCAAATGTGTTTGTGATTCCTGTGCCTTCTCCACTCAGAGCCTAAGGAGAAACAGAAAAAATTGCAGTAAATAAGATAAGGTTTGCAAAGCAGCAGTTGTGCAGCTCAGACTGTCCATCATCAGTGATGCAAGATGAAGCCAAGAACGGCATTTTGTAGCCGATGCTGTGAAAATCAACTGTTTTAAGTGGAGATAGCTATTTAAACATCTTCCTACAGAACTGAGTATTTGCAACACATCACTTCAGATAACACCATGAAAAAAAAAGTATTGATGGTGTTGCTTGCAGTGTATTAGCAAACTGGCAGCACACTTTGTTGATGACACCAAGCTCTTTGCCATTTTTGCTATGTGTAAAGATGGCTCATCGCAGCTCTTCTACATGAACACATGCAGAGGGCTGAGGTTAAGTACCTGACAGGAGTGCTTTTATAACTTGCTGTTGAAGGAAGAAAACACAAAGGCTCTTACAAATTGAATCAGTCTGTGGGTCTAGGGCTATTGCATATTGTACTTGTCATCTTTGTGAAATATTTTTGCTCCTTGGTGACAGAGCTGCCTTGGAGCCCACACGGAAATATTTCTAGCTGCACCACTTGGAAAGTGCATTCTCATCTTGCTATTTCGGGTCTGTTGTAGCATTTCTGTCACACAATTAAATTGTACAATTAAATTTCATGCAATTAAAGGGAGGAGAAAGGAGGATGAGGGCAAGACTGCCTTTTTCTACTGGAATTTTTTGGGAATCCCTGTCTTCGCAAATAATTTCATGGAGTCTAAAGTTAGACTAAACAGTGTATTAGAAATGTATCATTGTATGGAAGATTGCTTCTGCCTTGGTAAACAAAGAGGGGATAGAGTTGCTCTTTGTTTGATGTGCCTTCTAGCTTCACATAGTACATTTAATTCTTCCCAGAATGTACTCTCCCACCAATATAGCTCTTTTGAAGGTTTTTGTCAATGTCTGTGTCCAAATTACAAAGTGGTTACTAGGCACACACACACAAACACACATAAAGGGCTCACCACCAGGCTTTCTGCTGTTGTTTAAAGCAAGCAAAACATTTATCCTGCTTTTCTCTTCTGCCTCACTATTCAGAACACAGCATGATTTTATTAGTTGGTTGATTGCAGTTTTAAGTCCTTTCTCTTCTGCTCCATCAGTTATTGTTTTGCTATGAGGTTCATGCACCATCAAAGCCCTAATGGGAAAGAGACCTGAGGGCGATGTTGCTGGAGCGCTTTGGGGGTAGAATTGAAGAGAGAAGGGAAGGGGCTTTAATGCTGACAGGCAAGAGAATCTTGGGCAGCAGTTTGGGGGCAGAGTTAAAAGATTAGACAATAAATTTACTTAACAGAGACTAATCTACTGGGACTGAACTTCATATCCTGTTTTGGGATAATATATTTCTTTCTGTGCTCTGGAATGAATCTGTCATCTCTAAGTCTAATAATGAGAGGCAGAGGATTTTTAATCTCTGACCCCCTTCCATATAATTTAATAAAGGCTGGTTTCTTTATTTTATTTGGAGGCTAGTTTATTAAACTTGTCCTTCTCTTCTGAAAAACACAATTCAGGATTTTGCATTTTCAAGTCTTTAAAAATGGAATTGGATTTTTATTTAATTTGGGGCACTAATGTACTCACAAACTATTTGTTCCAGTCCTCCTTTCAGAGCAGAGTTGTTTATCTCTTAGCATCTCTGTTGAAATGCAGAGATGAGAAGCAGAGGCAGGCATGTTGTTTGCACATTCTTGGCTCCACATCGTCACTGGATTCTTTCTGACTGGGGTAGACAGAGGCGGGAGACCTAAAGCTGGCGTGTGACTTTCTGTAGCAGGGAATGATCGTTATGTGGGAAGCTGAGTGGGCTCTCAAATGTGGTAACCACATGCATAATTAGCTAAAAAATCACAAAAGTTGTTCTCTTCCCTCCAAGTGGCTGCTTCTCGCGTGGCAGTGATTACAGTGGCCATGGAAGTGCCACACCACTGGCCTGACACATTGACTTAGCCAAGCCACTTGGTCCTCTGCTGTTTGTTGAAATCTTGGGGAGCCTCAAAACATGCTTTGAGTATAAGTCACTCTGTGGGCCTGTGAAAGTTGTTTGCTCCCAAGGAACATGGTGGAAGGTCACACTGAGATCTCTTCCTTCTTAATATACCAGATTGAGGAGGAGTCAGTAAAATACAGCAAAGCACAAGGTTGGTTTTCTGACTGCAAATTTAGAAACAAAATACAACAGGAAGAAAACCAGGCCCTTTTTTTTCAAGTTCTGTCTGAAATTTAGATCTGTGTTAAAGCAGTGTTAAGGACTGAATAGAATAGAATAGAATAGAATAGAATCAATCAGGTTGGAAGAGACCTCCAAGATCATCCAGTCCAACCTATCACCCAGCCCTATCCAGTCAACTAAACCATGGCACTAAGTGCCTCATCCAGTCTTTTCCTGAACACCCCCAGGGATGGTGACTCCACCACCTCCCTGGGCAGCCCATTCCAAGGGCAAATCACTCTCTCTGTGAAGAACTTCCTCCTAACATCCAGCCTATACTTCCCTCGGCACAACTTGAGGCTGTGTCCCCTTGTCCTGTTGCTGGTTGCCTGGGAGAAGAGACCAACCCCCACCTGGCTACA
>WAAF01006212.1:0-195774 GCA_013400475.1 Tricholaema leucomelas | reverse complement strand
GAGCTGCCAGCTTAGCCAGGAGCTTGTTGTGGCAGACAGTGTCACAGGCTTTGCTGAAGTCCAGGTAGACTACATCCACAGCCTTCCCCACATTCACCTGGCGAGTAACCTGATCATAAAAGGAGATCAGGTTGTTCAGGCAGGACCTGCCCTTCCTAAACCCATGCTGGCAGGGCCTGATCCCTTGGCCATCCTGTAGGTGCTTTGTGATGGCACTCAAGATGATCTTTTCCATGACCTTGCCTGGCACTGAGGTCAGGCTGACAGGTCTGTAGTTTTCTGGTTCCTCCTTTTGACCCTTCTTGTGGATCGGTATCACATTGGCCAGCTTCCAGTCTTCAGGGTCCTCTCCAGTGAGCCAGGACTGTTGATAAATGATGGAGAGTGGCTTGGCCAGCTCATCTGCCAACTCTCTCAGAACCCTAGGATGGAAAGACTGGTGTCTCTTAAGAACTCCTGTCCAAAGGACGTCTCCAGCAAGCAGTGCAAACCAGCCAGTCTCTGCTCGCCACAGACATCCGTATATCTCTGATACTCAAAGCACTTCTGAGATTCTGCCTCCTACATCAGCACGGTAAACAGGCTCTTTCTATAAAAAGCCTTTTCCTAGAACTTATTTTTAGCTTCAGAGTTTTTTACTTTGTTTTTGTTGGTTGGTTGTTTTTTTATTATTATTAAAGAACCAAACATGTCAGGGGATGAATTTCAGATCTGTCACTTTGAATTTTAGAGAGTGAATTGAAGTAGCACAGACTTTGCAAGTAGCCATGCTCAAATTCTGTCACAAAATTCTGTCCAAAATAAGAGCATTGTCTTGACAGTAAGAATTTACTTTTGCACCTTCCAAGAGCTCAAATCTAAGCTGACATCTCTTGAAACTATGAAGTATGGAAATGATTACTTTGTTTCATCTTCCAGGTTGCTGTATCGTATGTTCAGTTTATGTTCTGGACACTTAGGTTTGCTCTGTAGGTAACGCAGAGGTGTGGGAGCTTTGGTCCCCGGCATTGTGATTGCACAGTTTATGTACTATGTTATTTGGTCCTTTCAAAAAGGTGCTTTAGGAAGCCTGGGCATAGCTAGAACAGCACATTTATTCTGAGAGTTGAAATTACTGGTATTAACAGAAAGGACAGGGAAAAAATGGCACTCCAAATTCACCACACTCGTATGCTGGAGTCCAGATGCTCAGCAAAGCCGGTGATGGCTTTGCAGTAACTGAAGTGGAACGATGCTGCTTGATACTGGCCTTTCAGTCTGAGCTCTACATACTGGACATGCATGAACGAGTGTGGCTCTTCTGTGACTTTGTAGGTGACTTTTTTTGGTGGTTGGTATTGGATTAGCAAATTAACAAAAATCTTGGATTTAAAAATAGAATTAATTTAGAGATGCCAGTCCTCTAGGGAGCAGATTAAAATGTGAATATTTTGTTATAATCACCAATTTCCATAGTAACAGCAAGTTGTACTCATCAGATTCCCCAGTCTCTTTTCTATCCTACTGATACCTTGTTGTTGAACAGCTTTCCTCTTCAGAGCAAAACCCAATAACTCTTCTTTTCCATTAGCTCTAACAGGTCCAGTAATTAGAACAGTAAATTTTGTCCAGTAAATAGAGCATGTACTTAGCTGTGGTACTGCTGGTTTTACAGCGGAAGAAAAATGGTGGCAATGGCAGTTTTAGAACTGATAGCAGTGTTTTGGTCTAATTTAAACAGCAATTACGAAAAAAAAAATATTGTTTTGCTTCATCTTGATGAATGACACATTATGGGTGCCTCTACTACGGAGTATTTTGTCTTCAGAGAGGCTTTTATTAAAGCATTCTACGTTTGCTCCTTCATTTTGATCATGTAAGTGGAAGAAAAGGCAGACAGATGAAAATTTACTATTCATTAGTGGTAATGAACAGAAGTGCAGGTTGGAAGAAAGATGGTGATTCTTCATTGGGAAAGGTGATTTTCTGCAGCATAGAGACATGAACACTGGATTAGAACATCTGGAATGTTTGTCTTATCCCCATTCATCTTGAAAATCAATCTTCGGACTTCTGTGGATTTATTTTTCCCCCTTTTTTAGCATTAGTCATTAGATTGTCTGCTTCATTATACACACTAATCCAAAATACTAATGGCTAGTCTGATGAATATAGCTATTATTTCTGTGTTTGCTGTCGAAATTCATATTCTATCTTTTCTTCCTCCATTCATTTTAAAGCTTTCAAATTATCTGTTTGCTTAGTAACCAAACACCAAAAGCTACATCAGTGACCTCAAGAAGGTTGGATGCTTCATTCAAATTAGGCAGACTTGCAAATTGCATTTCTGAAGAGTTCTTTGAACTGTTGCTAGATGGTAGAATTGTTTTTCCACCTTTTCTCTCTCTTGCTTAAAAAAAAAAAGCAAAGGGAAAACAAGTCACAGGTGGAAGCGAGACACCCTGTGTCACCTCTGCCAGTTGCCTCTCTGGGCCAGCAGGCTGTTAACTTGGCTCTTGGGGTAGATGCTTGTATAGTTTGTGCTTGGTCTGTAAGGAAATAAATGACTTCAGCCTCCAGGACTGTCTCTAGGGCCTTTCAACAGTGCTATAAATTCTTATTATCCAGACAAAATCAAAACCTATTTCTAATAGAAACATCAGGTCTTTTGTTTCTCTTTTATTAAAAGGCCAAATATAATTGCTTGAAATTTGAAAACATTGAAGTAGATTTTGTTCAGCCTCCCTGCTTGGTCTTCTGTAGTTAATTGAGTAACACTCTGAAGCACAGGGGTTTTAAAGAAGGAAAGAAATACGAGTGACTCAGCATTCCTGATGGACCCCACAAATACTGTGAAGGGCTTAAGAACGCAGTTTGCAGTGCATTTTCATAAGCTAGGATGTCATTTCAGCATTAAGAAGATTTGTTTGACTGACTTCACAGTAGGAGGGGAAAGAGAAGTGGTTTATGCTTTATGGTTTCCCCTTAATAGGAAGTAGAAGAAGCAGGTGTCTTCCTCGTGCTGGATGTTACTTTGCAAAGATTTTCTCTGTAGGACACAGGTTTGGGCTATTGAGTTCTAAACTTCTATGTAATGTAACTGTTCTAGTGTTCTGAGGAAGAGGAGGCTGAGGGAGAGACCTTACTGCTCTCTACAGCTACCTGAAAGGAGGTTGGAGTGAGGCTGGTGTTGGTCTCTTCTGCCAAGTAACTAGTGCTAGGAAGAGAGGAGATGGGGTTAAGTTGTACCAGGGGAAGTTTGTACTGAACGTTATGAAAAATGTCTTTATTGCAAGAGTGATCAGACTTTGGAACAGACTGTCCAGGGAGATGGTGGTGGTGGAATCATCATAAGTTTAGCCTCGAGGTGAGGAGAAAGTTCTTCACTGAGAGAGTCATTGGCCACTGGAATGGGCTGCCCAGGGAGGTGGTGGAGTTGCTGTCCCTGGAGCTGTTCAAGGCAGGATTGGACGTGGCACTTGGTGCCATGGTCTAGTCCTTGAGCTCTGTGGTGAAGGGTTAGACTTGATGATCTGTGAGGTCTCATCCAACCCTGATGATACTATGATGATAACTGCACATGTTCAGGAACTGTGTATATACGGCAATTCAGTGCAGGGCATTACGGTATTCAGTTGAAGGTTGGACTTGAGGATCTTAAAGTTCTTTTCCGGCCTTAATGATTCTATGAAATACGAATAAATAATTCATCAGAATGTCCAAAATTGAAAGAGGTCATGGGCTAAACTGCAAGGATTGGAATGGTAAATTGTTTTGGATGTCTTTACAAACATTTTGTTCCAAAGTTTATATTTGTTGTATTCTGAGTGCTTTACAGCTGAAGAGGTTTTTAACATTCTAATCTCTAATTACAGAGCTTCAAATAAATCTCAACGTCTGAGAAAGATAGTTACTGTTTTCACTAGTGCCATTTGGAAAGGGGTTTTCTAACAGTAGTTACAATCCACACACTGTAAAATAACACCTGCAGATTAGATGACCTGAGAGCATCTTGTTACTTTTATCTTTTGCCCTGCTTTGTCCCTGACGAAGCTATCTCCGAGGAGGAGTTTTCTCACCAAGTTCCCTTCATAGTTCTCTGGCAGCGTGGATGGATCCTAGTGTAAAACAGCAGTCAGGGTGTTTTTCTGTGCCACATTTGAGCAGATGGCTGCTGAGTATTCACTTTCTAGGAATAAAAAACTTGAAAAGTGATTGTCTTTTGTACAGAAATGTCTCTCTTCAGCAAGGTTTTAAATGCCAAGGTAACGATCAGCTTTTACACAGAAGCTGATCTTCTTTTAGAGATATTTTCAGCTTCATCAGGGTGGTGTATGGAGCACAGTCTGAAGCTGTCTTAGCTTCGTGGCTGGTGTGCTTTGTGGGAATTCATTTGGGTTTGTGGCAGTATTTAACAGTGCCCATCATGTCTTGAGCACTGTCAACATGATTGAAACAAAAGCATAATATTCAGGATGTGAATTCTTAGTTAAATTACAGAATTAATGCTTAGTGGCTTTGTTCAATGGATAAACAGGGATTGTTTATTTTTTTAAGCAATAACTGCTGTGTGCAACAGGATCTTTAACCTTCGTGTTACCTTTCTTGAACATCTCATCACAAGCTGAAGAGCTCTTTTGGGAGCTGGGATGGAAGAAGGCAACTGCAAGGTTTGCAGGTACAGAGAGACTGACCTCATTTTTGCTGATATTCTTAGCTGTCCAGTCAGTCTTGGAAGATTGGAAAGAAAAATTCCATGAAGAAAGCTATGGGACCTCTGCATGGACTTGATCTAAATATTTCTTTGTAAGAACAATATTCTGTTTATAGTGTTAATGGGAAACATAGTGCAGAGTGTAAATAATTACTTGGGAAAGGAAAAAAATCTAACCAAGTTATGGCAGACAGTGTAAGACAGGCACAGAGCAAGCATTTTGCTTGGTGTGAAAAAAAAAAGACTCAGGAAAAAGCTAGAAGCAACCACAAAGAGCATGTAAATGAATGTAGTCACAGGAGATGGTAGATTCTTTCAGCAGCTAGATTATTTCTCCAGTGATTATACAGTGAGAGGTGAATCTATGCTTTCTGTGAGAACTGCCTGAAAAAAATATTTCAGTCTTAAGTGTGTATTTCATAGAATCAGTCAGGGTTGGAAGGGACCACAAAGATCATCTAGTTCCAACCCCCTGCCATGGGCAGGGACACCCTACCCTACATCAGGCTGCCCAGAGCCCCATCCAGCCTGGCCTTAAACACCTCCAGGGACGAGGCCTCAACCACCTCCCTGGGCAACCCATTCCAGGCTCTCACCACTCTCACGGTGAACAACTTCCTCTTCATGTCCAGCCGGAACCTACCCACCTCCAACTTTACTCCATTCCCCCTAGTCCTGTCACTCCCTGATATCCTGAAAAGTCCTTCCTCAGCCTCCTCTTCTCCAGACTGAACAGCCCCAACTCTTTCAGTCTGTCCTCATAGGAGAGCTGCTCCAGCCCTCTGATCATCCCAGTGGCCCTTCTCTGGACATGCTCCAGCACCTCCACATCCTTCTTGTAATGGGGGCTCCAGAACTGGATGCAGTACTGCAGGTGGGGTCTCAGCAGAGCAGAGTAGAGGGGTTATTTCAGCCACTAGTATGAAAAATATGCAATTTTTTGCTTGAAAATGGAGAAGGGATGCCTTTATTTCCTTTTTCATACATTTACTTCTACAGGACTCAATGAATTTCTCTGAAATAACAGCTGAAAAACTTTCTATAGTATTTCTTATTGTGGTTCACCTTCAAGTATAAAAAATATCAATTGTAACCCAAGTAGTACTTTTCAGCAGGTTTGGAGGATGAGATATTTGTGCCTTATAGGAACAGTTGGAATATGTCAATCTCTGTCACTTAGACTTCTCCACGTAGCTTTGCATAATCACAGTTGATCTATTAGAAACTAGAATGGCTGGGTAAGTTATGAAAACATTGGCTAATATTTTACAGACTTGAGTTTATTTTTCCAAGGATTTTACCTTTCATTTATCCCAGAGCCTTTCTTTGACAAACTGGGTGGTGAAAATATCATGTTACATTTGAATGATGGTCCACTGGACTCAGCTTTCTCCAACCTGTGTGATGTACAAAATGGAAGCCTGTGGGCACTGGCTCATGAAGTCAGTAGAGATGCATCCATCGTGACCTGAGCTTCATTTCTTCTCACTGTGCTGATATCCTAACAGGTGTGCTGAGGCCAAGCTGCTGGCAGTGCTGGAGACAAAGGCTGGCGTTCTGCTTACAAACCCCAAATGAACCAGTGATGTAAACTGTATTCCAGTGGTCTGATAAAGTAATTTCTGTGGCTAGATCTAAATGAAATGTTAGCAATGAGCTCTGCTTGGTGGGATCATAGATTATAGAATGGCTTCGGTTGGAAGGGACAAGCTCTGCCTGTCGACTAGACTCAGCTGCTGCAGACCTCATCCAACCTGGCCTTCAACACCCTCAAGGAGGAGGCATCCACAACTTCCCCTGGGCAGCGTATTCTAGAGTGTCACCACCCTCGTACTGAAGAACATATTCCTAAGATCCAGTCCAAGCCTGCTCTCCCTCATCTTAAAACCATTCCCCTTTCTTCTATTGCTAGACGCCCATATGAAAAGTCCCTCTACAGCCTTCCTTTAGGATCCCTTCACGTGTTGGAAGGCAGCTGCAAGGTTGCCCCAGAGTCTTCTCCATGCTGAACAACCCCAGCTCCCTCAGCCTTTCCTCATAGCAGAGGTGTTCCAGTCCTTGGATCATCTTTGTGGCTCTCTTCTGGACTCCCTCCAACAGCTCTGCATCCTTTTTATGATGAATAAACAGCATCTCATGATTGGGGGATAGAAAAGGCTAGGTAGGGACAGCATGTTAGTTTTATCTAGTACAGCAAGGCTGCTTCCTTCACTGACAGAAGCTAAAATAATAATCTAAGTGTTCTTTAGCATACATATAGTTTAAATGAATCTCATATACTTATATGCAAGATTGTTTTGGTTTTCACCTTGACACTGCAAGCCAAATCATTATCTGTGAAATTCCACATACTGTCAGTTTTTCCAGGCAGTGTAGTGAGATTTCTAATAGCAAAACTGTATATTTATTATGATACCACAAACAGTTGTAATCTTGCATATTTACGTGTTCCAGTCACAGAAGGAAATCCAAAATAGATTAGAATCCTATTTTTAACACTACCAATGGCAAAAATATTATATGATGGTCTTATTTTAAAGGCCATGGCAGAGCATACCTTTCTTATCTGCAACCAAGATGATTTAGAGCCTTCATTTGAGAGTGAGGAAAGGGAGTGTTTGCTTTACACGAGGATTCATAGGCACAGTGAGTATTTGTTGTGAAGAAGAGATGTTAATCCAGTTTGAGAAATGCCTAAAGGCAGATACTGAAGACTTTATGAAAGTGATTATTTGTTCTGAGAACCTGATGTTAAAGGAGATGTTCCAATTTTTGACCACTGAGCCATTCACAGGTTCCAGCCAGAATAATGTGTGGATGAAATGTTTAATATTTGAAGCATTTGATTAAATGCTTTCAACGTTTAGTAGTTGCATTGTCTAAACTCTTATTTATGGAATGTAGTTGTCAAGGGTTTTTTGTCTGATAACCTGGCCACAGAGAAATGAAATACATGTGACTGTTTCTAGGAAATTGTATAGCTGATTGCAATGGATCTGCTTGTTCTTGAGAATGAAAGAGTCAGGTCACTGTTGATCCTGAGGGATGAAGAATCTGTCAGTTGAAGACTGAATGTGGTGGTTTGCATTTTGTTTAGCCCTCGGAAGCAGAATTATCTATAGAGTAAGAGCTTAAAACTATGTTGGTTTATGGCTTTTGGATTTTGCTACTTTTAATTCTCACCCTGTGTGCCAGTAGTGGCTGTGAATAATGAGTCTGGCCAGGTTGCAGTAGTAGATGAAAACTGTGAGCCCTGTATTTGATCAGTTGTCCTCAGTAGACTACAGTGCTGTGCTTTAATGAGACTTCTTTGGAGTTCATTACCGGGGAAGGAGTCCCAGCATTTTCTGGCAGAGAAGAAGTGGCAATACAACAGCAAGTCAGGGACCTTCTTTTTCTAAGCAGCTGCAGGAAAACAGCCCTGCCTCGTCCCAGTAGTTGTTCTAATGTACTTTTGCACAGCAGCACCTGGAAGTCAGGAGGGCTGGAGCCTTGGTGGCTGCTGGCTTTGGCTTTCTCACTTTCTCTCCATGACAGAAGGCTCCGTGGCAGCCAGGTGACACAGAGATATGCATGTGGACCATTGAAACTTGTTTTAAAAGGACACCAATTCATGTCCCGTAGGCTTAAAGCAAGTAGAAAACAATTTCTGGAGTAGCCAGATGGTTACTGTTAGGCTGAGATCGCGGGTGGTCAGCAGAGGGCACCACATCCCACCAACACAGCTCCTACCAAGGGCAACGAGGAGGATGAGTTTGGGTTTTCATTACTGTGTTTTCCCAAATGCATTATGACTGTGATCTTCTGAAGTTCAGTGATCTTAATTCCTTCTGCATTCTTTCCTTTAAGGCTTTTGGACCGTAAACATTTATTTCCATCTTGTTAACATTTCAGGTGAGTAGCCTGCTCCAATGTCTCCTTTCCAAAGGCTGCGGGATTCCTCACCATGTACTCATAGCACGTGGAAGCACAGCTGATCTGCTTTCAGAGGGAGTAAGATGGTTCAGTTATGATTTCAGATTCTAAAACCAAGGGAGAAAGCACTACTCTTTGGTTTTTTTCCTTGTGTAAATGGAGAAAGGTCAAAACAGACCAAGAAGAGATGATTGTTTGAGGAGTGAGGATGATAGCAATTTCATAATGCCAGAGTTGCTGCACTAGTAAAGGTATCAGAGAATTAATGGAAAAGGTTTTCTAAAAGTCACAATAGCTTCTGATTTGCTTTTCCATAACAGTTGCAAAGAGATTTAAGCTTATTGACATTAACTCCTGAAAGAGCATGCAAAACTATTGATGAAAACAAATGGTTTGTCTAAGAAAACAAGCATTTAATTGGTGAAGCACTCCTATGCTTTACTGGAAGGTGCCAGCCCTGCAGTAGTACAATCTTCCTTCCCTCTCAAGGTATGGCAAAATGTCCTTCAGCTTCTTCATACTGTTCCTAAAGTTCCTGCAAGCTTTTAACTGACATAAATCACTGCTTTGGTGGAACAAAGTGGTGAAGCTTTTCTAAGACAAGAAAGAAAAGGAAAGGTAAACAGTTTTTCAGACGATACAAGTTAGCTTTAGTGTTTTTAGTAGGGTGCACCACCTCACATAATTTCTCAAGTTTCTTTATAGCTTACTAATGATATTCTCATTTCTTCTGTAATGTGTTGCAGTCCCACACACTACAGTCAGTGATGACTTTGCAGAAAGCACAGAATACGATGTTGGCTGGGATTCCCTTCCCTTGAGGTAGGAGACATTTGAGTTAGGTGAGAGAGGGCAAAGAGTTTGCAGTTCTCCTTGGCAGTGGTTCAGTGCATTTCTGTATTTGTTGTGACTCTGAAAAAGCCTTTTATTTAGTCTTTGCATGAAATGCTTCTTGCCTTTCTTTTGGGAACTGGTGAAAGTTGAGAGCATTTCATATCCTCAGAGATGTTACATTTCTCACCAGTGTATGTCAATATGGCAGAAAACTTTGATTAATAATACCACTGGCAGGGTTTGGGAGATTTGCAGTACGTTCAGGGAGAGCAAAGTCAGAATATCAATTGCTAATCTGACTACTGCCAAAGGAATAGAGCAATCTATGTTTAATTCACTTTTCCTGGGGATGATATGAAAAGAAACCGTTTTACATGCCAGACAAATGTAAGTATGTTATTTTGCTACATTGTCATAGAGACGTTTTAAGAGACCAAACTTAGTTAATAATATATAATGTTGTTGATAATGCATTAGTTAAATCAACGAGTTATACAGGTCAATGAACTGAAACTGGTGTTAGAAGGAACTGCACAGAAAATTAATAATTGAAGCTGTGGTGTATGTATTTTCCAAAGCTGAAGACAGGCAGAGGAAGAGATGGATAAATACAATCTGATGGATAGAAGGAAATGGAGAGGGACAGGTGATTTGTGTAACTCATCCAGCTGTCACTTAGAGTAAATATGAAAATCTGTTCTCTGTCCTAGATCAGCCTTTGCTGGTAGGTTAGTTTCAGCTCTACCTTTTGTTTTTCTCAAAAGATTTTTCAGTAGGTTAAAGACTCAGAAGCCTCAGGTTAAAGAGGTTGGTGTAAACTAGGTGTTTTCAGATGACTTTTGGGTTCAGTTGTGGGAAGTACACAGTGTCAGCTTCTCTTCCTACATTTGCTGTCACTTGAGGAAATCTTTTTCAGTAGAGTGGCAAGGATTAGTACAGGATTTGTTGAGCATTATGTTTGGTGATATGGAAGAGCAGGCTGAGTCTTGGCACAAGAAGGCCTTCTTACGTATGTGACATTGGCACTGGAGGTTTCTAGCAAGCTGCAGACTACAGAATCTCACCCTGTGCAATTCTGGCCATTAAACAGTCAAGTATGCTTTATCTGTACTGCTTCTAGATTTGTCCTAAAACAATTCTATTTGTTCTTCTCTGACTGCTTTGGGTAGGAACAAGTCATTGAGAGAAACAGATAACCTGCTTAAGATAGCAATCTATGGTGTCACCCTCTACCTACAAAAATAATGCTTACAGGCTAATATTTGTCTGCCTCCAGTCAGGCCATAGATGTCTTGCCCAATGAAATTAACTACTGAAGTAACTAGGGAACCACAGTACCCTTCAGGGTTCCTCATGAAACATCAGTAGAGCCACATGGTGTGGGTCAGGTGCTAAATATTACTCATCAAAAGAGTTCTGTGGAGCAGCTGTAGAGTGTTAACTCTTGCAGATCTCTTTGTTTTATGCACAACTTGTTTAGGTAAGCACTGAAATATTTTCTGCTGCAGTCTGCACACCAACTCTCAATACCAGAGATCAAATTAAAACCCGTTTCCTGCTTCCCCAAAGAAACCATGTTACCTATAAACTTTTTTTACCCTTGGGCCATGATTAACATTTCCCCAGAAGAAAAGATTTGGGATAGCCTGAAAAGAAAATGCAGCACAATGAAGCACGTGCTTACAATATCAATATGAGAAGACAGAAACCAGGAACAAAATATTTTTAATTCTGTGGGGTTTTTGCATTATTTTTTTGATTGCTTCTGTTTTGTTTGCCACTTACCTAGTAAAGGATGGTTTGAGAAAATATTAATGTTGTGGTTTTCCTTGGAGAATAGCAATGTCAGCCAGGTTTGGACATTGCTCCAGTGTATGTTTACTTCTTGTTAATTCATGTGCCAGCAGAGAACATCTGTATAAAAGTCAGATGTCTTTTGAATATCAGAGCATCCGTATTGCATGTTTCCTACCTCCTGCCTAGCATACAGTTGCCTTTCCCAGACTGAGTTCCATTTATAGTACTGCTGAAGTCTTATATGTGGTGGCATTGTGGCAGGAAAAGGCAAGCTGGTGAGTGAGATGGAGAAAAAAAAATATCTGTTTGTTTAAAGAGGGTTGTTCAGCCTGGAGAGAAGGAGGCTCGAGGGAGACAACGTTGCTCTCTACAGCTACCTGAAGGGAGTTCGTAGCCAGGAGGGGGTTGGTCTCTTCTCCCAGGCACCCAGGGACAGAGCAAGAGGGCACAGTCTCAAACTGCACCAGGGCAGGTTTAGGCTGGACATTAAGAAGCAATTCTTCACAGAAAGAGTGATTGCCCATTGGAATGGGCTGCCCAGGGAGGTGGTGGAGTCAGCATCACTGGAGGTCTTAAAAGGGAGGCTGGATGAGGCACTTAGTGCCATGATTTAGTTAATTAGAAGGGTTAGGTGATAGATTGGACTTGATAATCCTGGAAGTCTTTTACAACCTGGTTGATTCTGTAGGGTAGGTGTGGAGAACACAACTGAACTTCAAACTTGCTCTATTGCATGCTACAGTAATTCACACCACTGCTGCTTCTACAGAGAGGTTTTAATGAAGATCATCTTCTCCACATGTTCAGCTGCTGAGCATTCTTTCTCTCTTGGTAATGTGCTGCATTAGCTGCATTCAAGGCCAGAGCCTTCTTGTGTCATTTCGATTTCACTGGACATCCTAAGTTTGGTATAGTCAGCCTGTCATCGTCTTTTTCTCTGTTAGAATATTAAGATCTTTACAGATCTAGACTCAAAAAACCAGCAAATGCCTGCAAATGGAGAGTGTTTTTGAATTGTTTAGGATTCTCCCCAAAATGGTATTATTTAGTAAGTACTCACCATTTAGGCAGCTGAGATGACATTAATTCAATCTCTCCATACTGAATTCCAGTGACTTACCAGAAAGAAATTACACTGACAGCTCATAAGCTTGGGCTCTGTCCTTGCTTACGGCTTCCCAATAAATAATGGAAAGCTACCAGCATCCCAGTTCAAAGGGTAACACATGTAACTAGTGAAAAAATCCTTGCTAAAGGCAAGCATTTCAGATTTTGCGAACAAGCTTGTGTAAATGGCATTAATTATTAAGAGCATGACTTATGTGTCATGAGGCATTTATGAAGTTGAAAGCTAATAGACAAGGTGCTTAATTTTATAAGAAGTCAACACATGGTTTAGAACTACTGGTGAGGTCAGGTGTTCTGCTAGGGGAGCCTTTCTACCCCTCATTCTAATATGGCTAGCTCATACAAAATTCAAGTAGGAACAAGATACAAATCAGCACAGAATGACAAATGGGATGGTGCCAGGTGCCAGGAAATGGCAGAGACATGATTGTTTGGTAATTTAGTGCTGTACTCCTATTTAAAATTTACATTGTAGAAACTCCCTACAGGTGTCAGGTCAAAGCAGTGTGTTCTGTGAGCAGAGACAAGGAGTTCTGCTGGATATTTCTTCTGTCACTTGTGGTTTGTGTGCGTTTGACTAATGCGAGAATCGTCCGTGTAAACTGATCGGTCCGCGGTATCAGAGCATCACCGCTTGGAATCGAACGTTGACAGATGAGCAGATCAGTTTCTGCGTGTGTTTTGTGGAAAGGTTTAAGGAATTTGAAAGTTGGTGGAAACAGCATCTGTCAGCTATTATTGTAGTGTCGCTCTTCCCAGTTGAGCAAGCTGTCAAGCAGTAAATCAGCAGAAAATCAGGCAAACTTTTTTTGTATACAGATCTTGTCAAGTGGCGGAGGCCCATGTGCCTCTTTTCTTGGCAATGACATTGTAGGTTCATGTAAAAAATTCTAAGCAACCTGTTACTTCACTGAAAGTCATCAAGTTAGGACGACTGAAAATACTTGCTTTCTGCTATGATAATTATTTAATAACTCTACTGTAAATAAGAACCAGTTGGAAAACAGAATTTAGTAGCAGGACCCTTCAGATTTCTCTGAAGCAAGCTAAATGTTCCTTTTAGCAGTTAAGCCTTTACAGATGTCAGCGAAGAACAAACATCTTCATAATTTATTTATCACGCGTGAAAGCTGATTTGCTACTTATTCATGTATCTGTTACTTCCCTTCAACTGTCTCCATCATGTCCATTTCAGAGGAAATAATAAGCTGAGATTCTAAAATAACTTTTTTACAGATGCTTTTCTTCCCTCAAGGTAGACATTTTGCAAAAGCATCTAATAAAGGAAGGATACTGTCCATCTGAAAAACTTTCCTGGAGTGCTCCTTTTTCATGAATTCACATATTGTGTTTATGTTAAAGTCACTATAAATACAGTAGGAAGTTATGTTTGCACATCTGTCTCCTACAGAGATTTCAAACCTCCAATTTTAGAATGAGATGCTTGCAAGAAAAGTGTTCAGACCTGTTCAAGAGGAGGAGCTTGGCCAGTCTTTTGGAGCAACCATTTGACTGTGTCTTTAAAAACCTCTTCAACCATATGTGACCAATAAGTATTTTTAAATTCTGGGACAGTAAGACTGAGTGAAGATTTTATGCTAAATGCAAGAAGGATCAGAAGAAAGATGGATTAAAATTGGGTGGGAGAAGGACAAGCTGCAAATTACTCGACAGCCTTTTGTTCCTTCCTAAGATTCTCAGTTTCTGCAATGAATGTTTTTCTCTACGTGTAATGTTTACTTGTGGAAATGATGTTAAAGAAAAAAGTTTCCCCCCTTTATTTTAGCTTTAACATTCTTAGGATCACTCTCAGCTGCTAGGTTGTCCTGTGCACTGTTTGAAAAGAAGCAGAAATGGCAAGATAAGATCAACTGCTCACCTGGGGAGACTTGCGAACGTTTCATATTTGAAGCACATGTTCCAAATGCTAGTCAGGGATGGATAGCATTAAATTCTTACATCTGGTGCAGAACTGCCTGCTTTTATGTTGGTTTCTTTTCTTGTTTTATTGTTTAAAAGGATAATAAAACCTCACAATAATATCTCATAATCAGTATAGCATATCTCCAGGCACCTTTTGCATGTTGCATTTGCCAAGAAGAACATACGTCGTAGTTTGTTTTGCCTACAGAAATGTTGAAGGTCTGTGTCTGGATCCCTTTGGAAATAATTTTATGATTTGTACCAGTGCAAAGAAAGGAAGAGGAAAGTGTTCCACACTGGGTGAATATACGGGAATTCATTTTGGCTGGGCGGTAAACAGAATTAATTATCCAAGCGAAAAATACACTTTTTGGCATGGCTTCAGCTGCTGCATATTGCCATAAATGTTTCAAAGCCACTGTTCCAGCCGTTTTCATTAGGCATGGGCTTGATTTCACTGACATAAGTTAGTTCTGAGTAAACTGGAGATGATACAGAGAATAAACTCAAAATCCACCTTAAAATGAACAATAACTCCAACTCTTAGTTTTTGAGTGTGAATTTAATAGTGCTTCTCACATGGATTTTTGCTGGTGGTTTTTACAATTGTAGGGAGCACCCTAAGACCAAAGAACAGAGTTAAAGAAGGAATGTTCAAGTGTCTTTCTGAAAGCTTTCTCTTTAGATTATTTGGAAAGCAGTCTCTTATGTTTCTGCTTTTTTGTGTTTGTTTCTCACTGGTGAATGCATGTTAGCAGGATAAGGATCGCTGCACATGTGCTTCGTTCGTACACTCCTCTCTAGATGTCTGCTGCAGGCGACTGTAAGGGGCAGGTGTTTCAGCTCACTAAAGTTATTTTCTGACTGTGTTCATCCCAGACTGTTCTTATATTTCTGCTTTTGTGTCTTTTGCTCTAGATTTTTGTAACCTGTTCAAATTCCTTTATAATTTCTGAAAGCAACTATTTCCTTGGGGATCTGAAGGAATCAATACCCATCCACCTCTGGAAAATCCAAGTCAAAATGCTTCCAGCTGGTTATCCCAGGGTCTTTTTTTTCTCTCCAGTTATATTAGTATGGCTGAGGTTAGTCTTGCTGGCAGATATTCTTTAATTCTACTTTTAGTCTGTTGAGGCTACTTTTAGTTCTCTTCAAGAAAAAGTTCTTCTGAAGCTATCGGTTGGAACATTATCCTGTGAATGTCTGGATGGTGCTCCCATAGCAAGAAATTCATGGTATGTGTCGTGCTATTTAGTGACGTTGAAGTGTTGTGATATCCTTCTTAACTGGAGCCAGGAACTAGACAAGGATTACATGGCCTTCTGCATCCCCTTTATCCTGCATCTGTTTAGGCCTGTTCAGTATGTGGCTAAAGCAAGTGATTTTTATCCAGACTTACAGCTCCATCATTTTGACTTCATCTTAGGTGTTCTGGTTCAACCACCTAGAATAGCTGTGCAGTTTTATTTTTTATTGATGCATTGTAAACTTGTCCACATTGCTAAGGCTCTTTTTGCTCTTTCCTCATAGATGGACTATCTGAAAACATTCCATGAATATGCTGCTTTTTATAACAGTGTTCTGATTACTAAGCAGTTTATTTTTTGCCACCAGCAAATGATCATTCACTTACTAATATAATGAACCACTTTAAGAGTTAGTCTTCTTTGTCTCCTGTTAGTGTTGGTTATAATCAGTTGTCTGATTCAGTCTCATAACTCCATGCAAATTGTTCCCATTAAATTATATTTTTAAACTCTGACAATGCTAAATGCAGTTAAATGTTTCTGGAATGTTCTATAGCATGGTTATAGAGACAACTTTGATAAATCAAGTAGCTATAACTAAAGCATACAGATTAGTGCATCACTGTATTTCAGAAATCATTAGCGTTGCTTTGAAAAGTGCCAGTCTGTTAGATGTCAGCATCAGCAAATTTAAAGGGGAAAACAGAAAAAATGTAATTTTAAATCTTGATTTAACTTAATTGAAACCTAATTGAAAAGTTAATGCTGAAAAGTGTACAATTTAAACCCTATTTTCCTTATATTATCCCCACTGATGACTGTCATGAGAGCAGTAGGCAAGATATGGGATTAAAATTGTGGTAGTTAAGTAATTTACCAAGTGCTACATTTAGAATCAGAGAATCACAGAATGCTTTGGGTTGGTAGGGACCTCCAAAGGTCATCTAATCCAACCCCCCCTGCAGTGAACAGGGGCATCTTCGACCAGATCAGGTTGCTTAGAGCCTTGTCAAGCCTGACCTTGAATATCTCCAGGTATGGGCTCTCAACTACCAACCTGGGCAACCTGGTCTGGTATTCCACCACCCTCATGGTAAACACTGAACCTATTGGGAGTGAAATCCAGTTCTTTTTCTGTAAATGCTTAGATATATCAGCTTACACTGAGCTGCCAGCAAGATCCTGTGATGGATGTTTGCCTATCAACCAGCCTTTCCTATCCTGGTCTTGAGTGTGTCTCTGTGGCATGGGTTGAGTTGAATTTGCTGCTGCTATTCAATACCATGCTGCCATCATACCAGCTGGGACTTGCAGTTCAGATTGTACCATGGAGAGGCTTCCTGTTCCGGTTGTTGCTTCCAGTTTCCAGATTTAGGCTGTTGGTCTTTTCTGCTGGGGTGGGGGGTGGGGAGCCTGGAGGGGCAGAGGCAGGTCGCTGACTTCCGCTGCTGCTTCTGCTTTATTGCTGCATGTTTCTGCAAACATGCTGAGGTCATCATGCACTGGATCATTTCCAGTAAAACTCTTTATCTCAACCCAGAGAGGATTTTTGTGTTACTTTCCCTTCTCTCTGTGTGTGGGGAAAGGGGCTTGTGAGAGCAGGCTGTGTTAACCCAGAACGCTGTGGTATTGCTTCACGATTATGAAGCCTTGTCTTCATCTGGGTTATTTTTAAACAGCTCAACTTGTGTTGCCCTTTCCATGGTGTGATCTCCTTAAGGTCCCTGAAGAGAGACATTCAGTCCAGTTTGCCTTTGATACAGAACTTTTCTAGTGCTTGAAGTACTTGTTTTATGAGTAGATCAGCCTTTAAAGGGACTCAGCCATGTTATTCTTGTACACTCATTTGGTGTGAGCTTGCATAAGGTTGTCTTCAACATATGTGTAATGAATTTCTTTTTATCTTCGATTGTATTCCCTTATTTGATATGTGGCTTCCTCACCCAGCTTTACATTATGCTGGATCAAACAAATAAATGCAATTATTTTTAGCACCCACTGTTCAGGTTTTCCCAAAAACCTCAACTCACATTGCAAGTGATGGGAAGAGAACAACTTGGGGACATTATTTCTTTCTTTTTCAATCCTTTACTATGGGATTCTTGGTGTCTCTAACCAGAGAGGAAACACTCATGCAAGGGAGACCTGAGCTTCCTAGAATATTTTCACACTGTTTGTAATACATTGGAATGACTTCACAACTCTGGTAAACAGTTATTAGATGAAACAGAAGCTCCTCAAATCCTTTATTGATCAATGGTTAACCAGGGCTAGGCCATCTGTCATAAAGAAATTTTCAAGAGAAATTGAGCAGATCTTCTGCCTTCATCCATTAGGAACCAGTATCCGTTGGTTCAGAGAAGTATCCAGGGTCATTAGCTGCTGTTATGGCTGGAGCACTAATGTATGCTTCATGCCTCAGAGTTAATGATGCCTGCAGTTTTGTGTTTCACCCAAAGTGTCTTCAAAAGTTGAACTTGCCTTTCTCTTATGTGAAACTGTCTGTTAAAAGGAGAAATTTTATGTGGACTGTTTATCTGTCTTATAATATAGGAATTAAAGAATGATCTTGCTATTTCTCATTAAAAATAACACAAATTCAATCCCTAGAACAACTCATCTTACGAAGCTCAGCTGCAGAGCAGGAAATTTCCCCGAGCTGGTATTTTTCTTTTCCTGTTTGTCTCTTTTGTGACTGAAGTACATTTCTGACAATTTTCTATGTCTACTCAAAGTAGAAAACCCTGACGTATGTTTTGTTTGTCAAATATGATCAACCACTGTAAGGGTTAAACAGAGACTTTGAAAAATGTCAGGTTAGATAAAAACATATGCCAAGTGTTTCTGATGTGAAAGGCATGTGAGAAAACAGGTCATAAATCACTATGTCTTTAGAAGGTGACATCTCCAGTATTTATTATTTACACACCATTTTGATTTGCCAGTAAGGAAGCTCCTTGTCAAGATAAATACTGGAATTACAACACTAACATACTTGGAGCTGCAGTGTGGAAGAGCAAGACAACAATCATCACAGAATCACAGAATGTTAGGAGCTGGAAGGGACCTCAAAAGAACGTCGAGTCCAAGGCCTGTGCCAAAGCAGGATCACCTAGGGCAGGCAGGTCACATAAGAATGCATACAGGCAGAATTTGAATGTCTCCAGAGAAGGAGATGCAACAACCTCTCTGGGCAGCCTGTTCCAAGGCTCTGTCACTCTCACGGTAAAAACGTTTTTCCATATGTTCATGTGGCACTGCCTGTGCTCCAGCTTGCGCCCACTGTCCCTTGTCCTGTCCTTGGACATCACTGAGCAGAGCCTGACTGGGTCCTCCTAACACCCACCTTGCACATTTTTATAAACATGAATGAGATCACCCCTCAGCCTCCTCTTCCAGTTGCAGGGATTTTTTACTTCATTAAAGAAAGGCTTCCTGTATCAGTGTGGAAACTTTAGGCTTTTTTCAATGGCGTTTGTTCCTTCTAATCTGTAAGATGTTGCTTTGTTCCCAGGGAGCACATGGAGCCAACACCCTGAGAACTTGGAGTTTATCCCTTCTGTTACCTTTTCTGGTTCTCTATTGAATAAGTAATTTTATCTGTTTCTGTTCATCTCATGCATAAAGTGGGAATATGAGACTTGACTGTGACTTACATTGAAATAAAGTAGAAATTTCGTCCTGAAAAGCCATGAGCAAAATCAATGTGATAGTGAACTAAGGTGCATTCCCCATTTTCTTTCTCTGAATTAGTTGTCTTGAGAATTTTCTTTCCATCTTGGCTATGATGCTTGTGGAAGTATGAGGTATTTTCTCATCAAAATAGTAAAAAATGCTGTCTGAACCCAAGGTATTTTGTCAATTTCAGAGACAAAATTGGCCTTAAAAGTTTTATGAGAGAGATGTAATTTCTCACAGCAGGGAGAGAGAGGAGAGATCTTTATTCTACAATCACGTTCATGGAAGCTGTTTTCCTGCATAATTTTCCCAGTAAACACTTCCCCTCCTATATTGCCTAATTCTATTTCTTATACACATGGATGGCTTTCTTTGAACAAGCTTTTCCAAAACACACTTTAGCAAACACTTGATACATGAAGTTTAGTGTCAGGGATTCTCTGCCTTTTCAGATATGTCTCCATCACCATCTAGTATGGCTCCCTACTGACAGCACAATTCCCATCAACCCTGTCAAAGATGAATGTGAAAGCATACGGACTGCAGCACGTATGAGTAGCAGAAGACAGGATGAATAGCTCCTGAGGGTGTACAACACACAGGAAGACAAAGGAGATAGCACTTCAGCTCACAGGGAAGAAGCATTATTTCTCAGCATGATTAAGTGCTTCCGTGGAGCTGTAGCAGCTCCAATAGTACTTACATCTGGTAACTGAGCTTTTATAGCATTCTTTTGCCAGATTTTTCAGTGTTTCAACGAGCGTATGTATGTTTACATTGGAGAAAGGGGTTTCCTTTAATGGCATCCCTTCTGAGACACACTTGGTAATAAACAACTCCAGATCACACCGTGCATTTTTGTGTCAGGAGTGAACTCAAAATGTTAAGCTGAATTTCAGCCTAACACTGTGTATCAGTTGAGAATGCACCTGGGCTTTTGAAGAGATGGGTATCCTAACACAGTGTTAGTGAATGAATTTCAGGTGCCCCAAGTTCATTATTTTCTTAATTTTAGGTCCCAATGTTCGTTGATTTTTGTCATTTAAGCGATCAGAATTGAATAAATCATCATGCATACAGGTTAAGGAATGTGAATTGGTGCCATGTGTTTCCCATTGTGGGAACCTTTATGATATCATTGTCAGCGAACATGCTCAATATGCCTTCCAGACTTGGCCTGCTCTTAAGATTGCATGATTGGTTGCGACTAGGTCAGTACAGCATTCATATTCCCTTGGATTTAATACAGTTATCTCTAAGAGGGTAGACTCCCTCCCTCTAAAAAAACCCTTTTATATTGCTGATGAAATTGTATACAGGATCTCATTTAACAGCTTGACCTTATTTTGCTGTGGGGACTGTAAGAAACTTCCTATTCGGTGGACCACTAATTCTTACCTATCTATCCTTAGGTATGCACAGAAAAACATATTTTTGATCCCAGTTGCTATAAACAAAGTCCTTCTTGTGTCAGCATATGGATAACAGCTGTCATTACCACCAGCCAGTTGTATTGACTGCTGTCCCAGGCCTTTATCTGCCCAACTCCAGACACTAAATCTGAAAATAAGAATAAATAATCAAGGCATGTGGAACTGAGGCCAAGCTTTTTTTATTTACAACACCTGTTGCCTTTAACAGGGTTGGCACAGTTACTCTAAGCCACACTGGCTTTCTAGATTTCATGATAACTGGACTTTCTGAAAAGTGTCTTTGCATCTCTTTGGGAAACTCATACTTTGTATTTTTCATTACAAGGTAAAAGGCAAAACAAAAAAAAGTCACTGTAAATCCACTGCAAAGCAACAAGGAAGAAAAGCTGAAAGGATCGGGACTGTGCACATTGTTACAGTACAAGCTGAATGATTGTCTTCAACTGTAGTTCCTCCATCTCCATTTGATGCCTGTGTCTTGGCAGGGGACATTGAGCACCTCATAGAGAAAACTGTCCTAACTCTCCTTCTCCTTATTCTTTTTTCCTCAGTTATTGATATCCACACTCACTGCAATTCTCTTTCAATACTCTTAAAGTTTCTTGTTCTAAACTTTCCAAATGTGTTACGTTCTGTGGAGAAAAATAAATAAAATGAGAAATAAAGGAAGGGTGACGAAGCTGCTGAGAGGCCTGGAACACAGCCCTGTGAGGAGAGGCTGAGGGAGCTGGGATTGTTTAGCCTGGAGAAGAGAAGGCTCAGAGGTGACCTCATTGCTGTCTACAACTACCTGAAGGGAGGCTGTAGCTGGGTGGGTTTGGTCTCTTCTGCCAGGCAACCAGCAGCAGAACAAAGGGACACAGTCTCAAGTTGTGCCAGGGGAAGTCTAGGCTGCATGTTAGGAGGAAGTTCTTGCCAGAGAGAGTGATTGGCATTGGAATGGGCTGCCCAGGGAGGCGGTGGAGTCGCTGTCCCTGAAGGTATTCAGAGACTGGATGAGGCACTTAGTGCTGTGATCTAGTTGGTTGGATAGGGCTGGGTGATAGGTAGGACTGGATGATGTTGGAGGTCTCTTCCAACCTGGTTGATTCTATGAATTTCAAATGTTTCTGAGTTCCTGCATTATGAAACCATGTCAATGCTTTGAGTTTTCAGATTAAGCAGTTGTCGTTTTCTTAAGGCAGACTTTTATTCAGACCTTGGTGATGGACAGTGAAGTGACTGCTATGCTTTTTACACCTTCTTTTTCTATATATATTTGTGAAAAATAATGCTTCTTCATAGATTTCAAAGAACCATAATAATTCATGGAGAAAAAAGAAAATGCTTGGCACTAACTTCTAACCAAGTAGTTGTAGTTATGTTGTATGTAAAGGAGAAAAAGCATCATTCTTTGAAACCCATGATGTTTTGGCAGCACATGTCTGACGTTGGAAACTGCACATGCCATCAGAGACAATACTATTCTCATTATTTTCTTAATGACTTGCATGTCAAGATGAAAGAAAAACCTGCCTGCTCTGACACATCTTTTCAAAGACCATGAGTGCCTCTAAGTGGCAGGAGTAAATAGAGTGTCAGAGTTTAAACTTTATGTAGCATATTCCAAATGGTATTAAATGTCGACAAATCTGTGCTGAAAAGATCTCTCCATTTGTAATTTCCTGCCTTGGAATTACCACAGTTTGGGAGTTGAAAACCCCAAATGCAGCCATTGACTGTGATGTGAACGCAAAGAGACTCTGTGGCTTGCTCAGGTGGAGTTGTTTTCTCTCCACCTTTCAAGACCTCCTCAGAAGAACCCATTTTTAGCAAATCACCTATGTTTTAAAGTGCCTCTAGAGATATTTGTATTATTTGACCTTTAAACACTGTGATAGACTAGAGCAAAATGTATTAACAAAACTATTAACCTTTCTGTTGTTAAAAGATTTTCTTCATTTATGGCTCTATTCTCTGTTTAGTAAATTTTCTGTAATGGGCAGGTCATGAGGGAGGTCAGCATTGAAGTCAAGTCCTTGGAAAATTCTCTGGGCTCAGTAACTTACTCTGATAGATCACACCTTTATATGAGAATGTCTTTGGAACAAGGTCCTTCTGCTTGGTACTTGTGGCACACTGGAGTTCTTCCCCTTTACTGTGGCTCCAAACCTCCACTGAGACACAATTACTTAGTTTAGTGATGGGGATTACTGATCTTCTTGTACTGATCCTATGATTTCGTCCACTGGCCTCTAAACCCAGCTTTCTCCAACAGTTACCTTCTTGATGGGGACATTCCCCGTGCTCTGTCCCTGATAATTCCTTTGGCAGCTACAAAACTCTCATACTGCTCTATAAGATTTCATTTCATTGTCCTGTATAAGTGCTAGTGTGAAACAAGTATTTTCCTAATGAGCTAAGGCATTTTAAACAATTTTAATTTTTTTTAAGCTGTTAAGTAAACTATATTACAGTGATAAATTTGATTCCTTCATCCCTAAAAAACATCCAGTACTATTGCTTTTCATTAATGGCAGAAGTGGAAGATTCCCTCAGGTTATAAAACTGTGCCTACGATAAAAAATTATTTTGTATGTTCTGAATTAGTGCAAAAATGTGCAAATGTCACAGATTCTTAATTGCTCAAAACTAGAAACATGTAAGAAGGAAAGGAGGCCCTGTAGATTGTTTTTGATGTGGACGTACTCCAGAGAATGGCAGCTTCCCCATAACTCAGTTCTGAATGAAGGAGGAGAGGTGTTTCTCAGGTGATAAATTTGGACTCTCTAGCCTGAAATTTATTTTAAGCTGTGGAAGCTGAGATGTTGGCCCATAGGGTCAGTTTAAGAAAATGCTGCCAGCAAAACAGTTATCTGGGCCTGGTACTACCAGCATGATATAATTAAATATGTTGTTTGGCCAGCAGATGAGAGTGGGAGTTTGAATGAGGGTTACGAGAATGCAGCGAGCGCAGGCAAACAGGCAGGCTGTCAAATCAGCCCTTCTATTTGCATTCTTCTCTGTTCAAAAAAAGAGCGCAAAAGATTTGTTCATGTTGTCATTACCTCTTGAAAGAAGGTCTTAGAAAGTATGACACTTGGAGGAGAAGGTAGGAGGGCAAGACAGAGCGGAATGGCAAGGCAAGATTGATCCTTGAGAGGCTCGGGGAGTGGGGGGACACATGTTACAAATGGTAATAAGGCAAGTTAAGAAAAATGATACCAGATGTGGCTGTAATGCCAACAATCAGCAAAAAATGTAAACATGTATAAAGCCATAGTAATAAAGCTGTTAGAACTGTAATGTTCAGGATGGAAAGAAAAATGAGGTCTCTCTTTTCAACTTCAGCTATATCAGGCTCTGGCCTCTCCTTATATTTATTTTTCCTTGTGTCCATTTCATTCTTTTTGTATAGCGATCCATCCTCACTAAAATTGTTAGATACTATTTCAGTGTTTTGTGTGAAAACAAAATACACCACTGCAACATCTTTCACAGTAAATGATTTTACTTACATCAAAGAGCTCTTTGGAATATTTCACAACCAATTAAATTTTTAAGTGCATGGCATTCACTCCATTCAGTTAAAGCAAACGCAAGGTTAAGGCTAGGCCTGTGCACCCCTGCGAACGCGAGTGCATGCATGTGCTGCTTCTTCTTCTCTACCTTCTAACAGTTTTTGGATCTGTAGTGTCCACTAATGGTGTTAAAGTAGATGGAGGCCACCCAGGAGGCCAAGGAACCTTATTCTGGTGGATTTGTAACTCCCATGGTTAACCTGGCCAAGACTGGAAACTGCTTGTTTTCTGTTCAAGATATTCAGTATTCTGCCCCAACACTGTGAAACCTGCTATGTACAGCATGGTGACCATTTAAAGGACAAACATTCTTTTCTTATCAGCTGCAGGAACAGGGGGTCCTTGTAATTTTTATTTTTTTCTATGCAGCTCTACCTTACAAATGTGATTTTCCTGAAGTCCACTGAATTGGTGTATCTCTACAGTGACTGGATGATCCATGCTTGCAGAAAGCTTTGTTTTTCATAGATTCAGTGAATAGTTTGGGCTGTAAGGGACCTTTGAGATTGTCTGACCATCTAGTTCCTGCCATGGGCAGGGAATATTTTCCCCTAGGTCAGGTTGCTCAAGGCCTCATTCAACCTGGCCTTGAACACCTCCAGAGAGGAAGACATCCACAACCACCCTGGGCAACCATTTCCAGTGTCTCACCAGCCTCACAGTAAATTATTTCTTCCTAATATCCAGTTTAAATGTCTTCTCATCCAGCTTCAGTCTTCTGCCCCTTGTCCTGTCACTACATGTCCTTGCGAAAAATTCCTCCTTGGTTTTCTTTTAGCCCACTTCAGTTACTGGAAAACCACTGGTCACACTTTTGGTGCAGCCTAGGACATGGTGTCCTTCTGGGCTGCAAGCACCCATTGCTGGCTCATGTTGGGTTTTTCATCAGCTGACACTGTCAGCTGTTATTTTTACTAGTTATTAATTTAGTGGTTCAGTATTTGATAGCTAGGGTTTGCTTTCTATCAATCCCATGCCTCCTCCTAGCTTTAATAGTGCAATAATGTTTGGATTATTTGTTATTAATGATGAAAATTGTCAGGACTTTCACTTGTTCTATCACCAGTAGCTTTCTGGGGCTGCTCACTAATTACAGCGCATCAGTCTAGTGAGTTAGTGCAGTCCTAATACATCCTAAGTGTGAACGACTAAAAAGTCATCTGGCTGTTGCAAGAGCTGTAAATTTTGCATGGAGCTGTACACACAAACTGCAGCTCTTTATGGTTTGTGGGGGATTGATTCACTTAGTTTGCACCACACTTCTCTCACTTTATGGGCACTTCTATATATATGATTAAAGGGAATTATTTTTTAATAAGCCATTTTGTGAAACCATACACCACAGGGAGTGGACACACTGTAACGCTGCTTGGAATCTCCACTCCTGATTATTATACAGTGCTTTCAGTCCTTTATTTAGTAGGGAAGCTTGTCAGATTGTTATCTGGCAGATGTTGTTCCACACAGCTTCAGTGTTTTATTCATGTATTCCTCTAGTTCTTACCACGGTATAAACACTTCCTATCTTCTTTTGTTCTGATTTGTTGACTACATCTCTTATTTGCATTCAAGTGGGAAATAATCCTAATGTACAGGCAAAATATTATGATTGTTTCCATAAGGAAGGAGTCAGATTTGCTTTTGGCTATATTAGCTGATATGGCTGTGTACCATTAGCGTGACTGCAGCAGGATTTTATTCTTGCAGTACATTAGAAGTGTTGCTGTCAAGAAGAGATGCAAAAAGCAGCAGGAGTTTGCTTGCTTGTCTGTGTCTGTTAAGGGCTGGTTTTGTCGGTGACAGTTTGATTTGCTGCTACAAGTAACCGCATGGTCATTGTTTCTGAGATGAACTCTGCTAAGATGAAGTTGGATCTGAAATTTGTGACTTCTACAGGTATATTAATACATTACTTCAAGTAAGTTCCTTATTCTGTCTCCTCCACACGGATTACATGAAACATGTGCAGTAGTTGTAGTTCCTGAGACGTTCTTCAGAAACAGTCAATTTACTTAGTAGTGATTTGAGATTCCTTGCTATTACTGCTTCATACTAAATAAAATCACTAATCCTGTCTGGGAAACTTTTCAACTATTTGCATTGGTTTCTGCTTCCTAACCTTAAGTATATAGAAGAGGCAGCCCTAAAAGGGGAAAAATAATCTTTGGGAGGAGCGAAGGCTTCTGCGTGTTGTGGCTACAACAGTAAGAAGTGCGAAGTGTCAGGTGCTTCTTAACATATGTAAGCATCAGTCTTTCAGTGGCTTCTTTCTCAATCTTCTCTTGCTCATGCTGGATGTATTGCTATGGCCCATCCTTTCCCCAAGCCCTGTGTGCCATAAACACCTGTCGTCAGGCCCACATTCTCTTTGTGTCTGTCTCACATGGTTGTGAAGGAGAAGAGCTGCAGCACTGTCTGGTAGCTGTTGTTGCCACTGAAGGCACGCTTTGCTCAAATCCCTTCTGGTGTCATGTAAGGCAACTTGAGCAGGACCATAAAACTTACCCTAGAAAGATCTATACTGTCTGTAGAGAGATCTAGTAGTCTGTAGTTGCAATTTAGAGAGAACTACATTAGTCTGCAGTTGCAGAATAGTGTATTTCTGCAGAAAAGGAAGATCAGAATAGTCACTTGAAGGAGATGAAATAGGTGTTGGAGGAAAAAAATGGGCCGCAGAACTGTAATGAGACACTTCTCTCAAGTGCTTGTACAAAAACATTCTCCAGTAGAGTTTGACTTGAAGAAAGTAATAGGTCCTGAGAGCCATTTGGTATTCACTTGAAAACAGGTTAAAAAAAAAAAAAAAGAAATGCCATATGCAAACCCCCTGAAATAACATAGCTTTGAGCTATGGGCAGCAAATTAAGCCAGAGAGAAGCAATTCACTGTGATTTGCATTAATCAGATTTGCAGTAACACTAGATAAACATTTGAGATGACAACGTGTTATCACAGGTATCTGTGATTCACTGGAATGCTGAAAGAGTGGGTCAAGATCTACAGTTTGTTTTCAGAGAATCAGAATTTAGCATTAGGGCCACCCACAGAGCGAACCAGCTCCAGTGAGTAACTGGAACTCTCATTCACTCCCTTACTTCTAATGTGTGCCAGGCCGCAGAAGCTGTCACTGTCCCACCAAGGTGCCCAGCCAGCACCAACCACAAAGGCACTGTGGGGAGAGGACACTGCCAAGATTCCTGTCTCCAAGTCTTTTGAAACTGCTTTGCTTTCTCCATCATGGTGGAGGAAAGTGGGGGGAATAATTCAACGCAGGCAGGAACCCTCTGCAGCCCTTTGCCCTAAAGGTAAGAATGGGTAGATAAACAGTGACAGTGGTCAGGGAGGCAGGTTGTTCAGAAGGGAGGCCAGAAGTCAAGTGTGGGAGTTGAGAAGCTAGTGTAGAGGAGGAGGGAAGAGGGAAGTGTGGGAAGTCATTTATTCCTTTGTTGAGTACACCATTAACTCTGCTTTTTCTCTCTGTACTTAACACAGTTTTTCATGGGGAGTTGTAAATCGCCCCCAAAACAAACTTTTAAGAAGTCATTGTAAAACGTCACTACTTCAGCCCCAGATGATACTCTAATTCCTTTCATGGCTCTGTATTTCCTTTTAAGGAAGTTTAAATGTTATAGTGAAAGGAATCTTACGCCTGTAGTAATCAAAGTTTAAACTGTGCATTACTGATCATAAGGACGCACCCCCATGTGTTTTCCTTATTTTGAGTGTGAAGCTGTGCTGGGTGGCCTCACTGTCTCCTTATGGCAGGGGGTTGGAGCTGGATGATCCTTGAGGTCCCTTCCAACCTAAACCATTCTATGATTCTATGATTCTATGATTATGGGAAAGCAACACTCTTCAGTGTTTGAACACAACATGCTCAGATCCACTGGCAATGAATGGATAGCCAGAGCTTACAATGTAAGAAGTAAGTTCTCTCTCAAAAGGAAGTTGAAGTTCATGAAGAGGTTAGAGGCCTGGTGTGTAGGGTGACTGGCGGTTACAGAAGGTCTGCTCAGCTGCCCTGGATACCTGGGAAGGGGAGTGAGCTCTGCTCATCCCGCCTCTCTCTCCCCCAGGTGTCACTGTTGGTCCGTATCAGTGAGGACCAAACACCCCATCATCTAGCTCTACCACCTCTGGTGTACCTGTGCCTAGGGACAGGCATTGGTGTAGATCTGAGACAGGGCACTTCTCCCATTGACATTTTGGTCAGAATTAGGCGATACCTGTGGAAATACTGCAGGCTATTTCATTATCCATTTGGAACAACACTCTTCTACTCAACAGAAATTATATTTTCCATTCCTCAACACTGTCCATCTGCCCCAGAACTGAACCTCGGAAGATCAAGGAGTTGTGGAAAGTATCTGAGTCTGAGGTTGGATGTTTTTACTCTCCATGCAGCAGTACCATGCAGGGCAGTGTGCTTCTCTTCCTCAGCAGAGACAAGGTGACGTACTGCAGGGCCCCAGGGCTTTGCCACCCCTCTCTTGGCTGCTGTGTCCGTGCAGGCACAGCTGCGTCCCCATTCAGAGCTGCTCCTGCCTGGTTACCCACAGAAGAGGCAACCTAGTGGAGAGCAACGGGCCGGTGAGGAACCAGAGCTGCAGGAGACTGTAAAAACACAAGGGAAAGACAAATCCTTTAGGATGTTTTGTGGTATCCCAAAGCTGGTAAGGTAAGCTGTTTGGCTTGCAGTTCACAAAAACGTAATGCAAATGAAGTTTGTCCTAAATACGGTTTTAATTTCTGTGAAGCCGCTGATGCCGTTCTGCCAGTCGCCTTCAGGGGCGTGGGCAGGGAGAGGCCGAGGGCTGCCACGGCCCAGCAGTGCTGGTGGGCGTCCCCCGCTTTAAACACTGTCTGCTGCCATAATGAAATAATTACGGAATCTCAGGCTGTTATCCAATTACTCTGACATTTCACCATTCTTTGCCGTTAACTGGATTAAGCTCATTGTAAAAAGATTAGCTGTGGAATGGAGCTGAGCGTAACGGAGCGAGGCGCCCGGGCCTGGCGTGGGGAGGCAGGGCCCCGCGGGACGGCGCAATGGGGAGGGCTGGCTGCTTGGGACACGCTGCCGTGGCTGGGTGCTGGAGGAACTCATTACACAGAGTAACACGCGGTATTTCACATCAGGGGCAGCATGGTGGAAATCTGGTGCATCCCTCCGATGGCTTTGTCTTATAAATCATTCAGAGTGGTTGAAGGAAAAGTGTTTTTCTGACCATTTTCTCTTTATAGTTGCTGCCTATTACCATTGCAGTTCACGTCCAATTTCTAGAGTAACGAAGCATCCTAAATACTTCTGTATTTGAAACGCTGGACTCATGTTGCATGTAATAGTGCAATGCTGTGCCTTCTCTCTGAAAGATCTATTTTTAAAAATATTAGACTGATTAGTAAGCATTTAAGTTCCTTACTTCACAACAGGTGTGATACTTCCAAGACACAGTTTTTCACTTGCCTTTTTTTCTCCCTTTTGTTTCTCTCTTCTTGCTTTACAATAGGGATCAGAGTAAACATAATAAATTATGTTTGTTATTAACCACTCAGACTGCGAATTTCCATTTCCAGTCTTATACTTCCTATCAACCACACTGTCATTAAATAAACTTTTACTGGTATTACAATTGTCCATGCATGATGGGACTTGGTGTGTTTTCTCCACACAAACCCCAGCATTTCAGAGGCTGATGAAGAACCTCTTTTTCTGTTCAACTACAGGAACTGCAACAATTAAAACAGGAGAAGGGGGGGGGGGGGGGAGCAAATGGGCTTGTCAGGGTTTAGAAAGGCAAAAGGTGTATTAAAATTGCTTTGAAACTTTAAATTCTGCTTGCCTCTTTCCTGCCAAATCGTGCTCTCATTGAAGTTAATGGAATCATGGCCACAGAAATAGATAAGGCCATAATGGAACATTGCTGATGTCACTGCCCTGCCTTTTCCCTCCCCTTCCTAAAACGGTTTCCTTCCGTTCTTTCATTTTTAGTTTTCTCTTTCAATGAAAGTGGGTATAATAATTATCTGGAGCCATATTTAGTGAGTGTAATTATAGTATCTTTTTCCATATATATATATTTCTCTTAAACATTAAATCTGATATATTTTAGTTCTGGATAGGCTGCACTAGATTATTTTTCAATTAGGTTAATTGTTTCAGCATCTTACAGAGTAAGTATTATACTTTGTAATAATAGTTAATAGCTGCACTTAAGATTTTTGTGGACGTAGCAGAGCCAGGTTTGCTGGCCCACAACCTTCTTTCCCAGAAGGGAAGTAACTGACTTTAGTTCAAAACAATGTCACTTGAATGTGAAGTCTGTCTAGGGAAAAAATGTAATTGTTTTAGAGGTTTCCTTGGTGATAGTGTTTGGATTTGATTCACCAGCAAAAAATGGCTCATGAGCATTCTTTTCTAGGAAATTTAGACATTTCCAAATCTTTCATTACATATATTCTTTTTGGTAAAGTTCTAAGTAGATTTTAAAAGTGATCCAGCACTTATTTTAGAGGTTTATTAGTTGTATTGTTGTTTATTTTCCAAAATTAAGCCATTCCTGTTGTACCTGTTGGTTTTGGGGTTTTAGGGGTTTTTTGTTTGGTTGGGGTTTTTTGTTGTTTGTGATTTTTATTTTTTTGGGTGGGTTTTTTTTTTTGGTTGGTTGGTTGGTTTGTTTTTAATGAGAAGCTTATCCTATTAGGGAGTTCTCAGATCTGTTACATTTTCCAGTTTCTGCAATGGAGATAGTTTTCAAGCTTAACTGAGCATAACTTTTTAGTGTTTCTAAGTGGGGCTATAGTTCAGCAGTGCAAATTTTTTATTTTTTAAAATCTTCTGCATAAACTGCATCTCTTACATTTTAGGGAGGAAAGTCCATTCCCTGTTCAAAACAAATCAGTAACAAATTTATACATATTTCTTCTTTTTACTAGCAGAATTGCTCAAGGACTGGAACAGTGCTTCCCTTTAACTGCTGTAATAGAATAGGCATAGGAATTAAGGTGTGCAAAAAGCTTTCTGAGTGAAGTTTTCCCAGGTTCAGCACCTAATTTTCCTTTAAAGTATACAGCTTAAGCGCTTAAGCTGCTCCATTTTGCCACTTCATGCAAAATAATCCTAAAGTAAAGTAGATTTTGACAAATTCTTCCTGGCAGTGCCAGCCAGTAGCCAACAACTGGCCTTTTCAAGCAGGTTACACTCAATCATTTTGTAACTTTTTTCCTACCTTTCCACTGCCATCATCTCGTGATTTTACAGGTCCTGTCTTCCTCATTTCCTAATTATGTCCATGGAACTTGATCATTATATGAGTAATTTGAGTTCTGATACGGGCTTACGGCTTGCATTACAATGTAATATGAAATATAGACACTTCTGCTCTAAGTAGAAATGACAGATCAGAGCTTACAAATTGCATTCATTCACTTAAGAACCGCCTGGGACCTCTAAATTGATCACATGTGTTGTATGGATTATGTAATATTAATTAGGGTGGTATCCAATAGTGCAGCTGTGGTCCTTTGATGGTTCTATTAAATCTCTGTTTGAAGGGGGTTGTAAGTTAGTTCTGCAAGTCTTGCATTTCAAGGGGGAAAAACGTGAAGTATAATTCTTTCTTCAGTGAAACTGAAAGGGGTTAGCATAGACGTATGTACGTTTAAGAATTAATCAAAGCAGTGTCTGGGAGGTCTTCAATTCCATCTACCTTTGCACCTATCCTCAACTTTTATATCTTTACAGTGGACAATTGTTGTCTGAAAATTATTTTCTGCTTTAATTAAAAATAACAATGTATGTTACTCTGCTACTGTAGCATTGATTTTTTTTTACATGAAATTATGGTGCATCTCTGTTTAAGTATATTGGTGATTTTTAGTCTGTATTTATTGTAATTGACAATGTGACCATTATTAGAGACAGATTAAACAAATGAATAAGCAATGCATTTTTTGTTCAAAATACCTTTTTTTTTTCCCCCTAAATCTTTGAGGGTAAGGTCACATCTTTGTGATTCCTATGTTCAGTTGTCTTAATGCAGGTTTTCACCAATACTGACTTATGTTAAAACACTTCTGTGAAACTATGAAGATGCTGCAATGATTTTGTGCAGTAATGTAGTTGCCCCTGGGTTGGTGGTTATACTGAACCATGGATGATGTTCACCTTTTGAAGTTAATTAGCATTACTCACAAGCTTTGCTCTAATCCAGTTACCAGTGGTGTTCCCCAAGGAGCACCAAGTTTTGCCAGGTATAGGCTGGAGATTAGGAGGAAATTCTTCTCAAAGAGAGTGACTGGCATTGGAATGGGCTGCCCAGGGAGGTGATGAAGTCGCCATCTCTGGGATGCTCAAGAAAACACTGGATGAGGCACTCAGTGCCATGGTCTAGTTGATTGGGCAGGGCTGGGTGATAGGTTGGACTGGATGATCTTGGAGATCTCTTCCAATCTGGCTGATTCTATGAATTTCTACTAAAACTCAGAAGCAGCATTCTAGGGCTGATTTAATGTGCTGTATGAGTAGTATATCTTGTGATTTCACACCTTTAAGCTCTTGGCAGCTTTCTTACATAAACTAATACTGAATAGACATAAACCAAAGAAATTAAAGGGCTGTATTCACTTCCTGCAAATTCCATGAAGAATTAAGAATGAGATTATAGCTGTGTAGTCTAATGAGCCTGACTGGCTGTTGGTGATTTCATCCGTAGCGTGACTGATACTATTAAATTCATCTGTGTGACCTTTTTCCCTTCAAGTGTGACTTTGGGTTGAGAAAAACAAGAAGGTGCACCACACAGGCTGCTTGTAGCACTTCCCAGCCTATTGGACTATTAAGACTTAGCACAATTTTCAACATGATTGATTTGCACTGTTTTCCCTAGACACTATGTGCAAACCTAATTATTTAAGACCTGCATAAATTCTTTTTATATGTTAAGAAGTTAACTATTTTAGTACATGGGGGGGGGGGGAAGTGTCATTATGTAGCTATTTGGGATTCGTAGATTAATATTCATGTTGTAATTCTATGCTACAAGTAGCATGTCTCCCTTTATACCATGTTTTAAAGGAGTAGTGGCCCATTTACAGAAACTCTATATAACGCAGTTTTCTTTTGCATTCCTTTTGGTGTCTTTCCATTCCAAAGAGCTGCATTGCAAGTTTAAACCCACATGCACTTCTTCCATGTGCTGTGCTCCTTTTCTCAAAACAGCAATGCTTTTTACAGTCTGCAAAAGTATTGTAAAGCAATGTTCAAAGCTATCCATATTTGCCCTACTCTAGTGGAATGAAAAGAAGATTTGTTTTCTCTTTTTTTTCTTCGTATCACACTTCAGTTTTCAATGTATAAGCCACAGTTGCACTATGTACAATATAATTGTACACACATTCTTTTTAAAAATACACAAGAGAACTCAGGAGTGATCCATTAGAGTGGGAGAAAGGTAAAGATTTTCCACTAGGATCTCTTTATTTTCTTTATGTTCAGATATGTTTGATCACAGGATATCAGAGATGTTACATACAGTTATAGGAGGTTAATATTCAAATTTCTTGTTAGCTGCAAAATAAAAAATGAATACATACACCTTTTTATAGGGGTGATTTATTGTGAGAACCGGGTTTATCCATTGGTATACCCATTTATATTGTCAGCCTTTGTAGTTAATACAGAAAACTGATTTTCTTTTTATCTTTTACCAAATGCAAAAGATTATCCTCATGTTAAAAGGAGCTCCTTGATTCTGAATTAATTTTGGCTATAGTACAAAAAGTAATTGGAAGTAGAATGAGTTCTTACTATTCTTTAGTCTTCATATTTTTCTCCATTTGGGCTTAATTATAATTTTGTGAACAGATACCACACTGGCTTTCAGAAAACAGCTTTTAAAAAAATCCTAACTCCTTTGAAAATGCTTTTAAAAAATCATTTAAAATTCTACAGTAGTATTGTTACCAACAGAAAAAGATCACTTCAGCATGCAAACACCTGATGCTTATTCAAGACAGTAGTGTTTCCAGGAGTGTTTTTGTTCAAGGATGTACTTAATGGGTTTTATTTAATGAAGCCACTACAGCATGCTGCTTATACCATCAGCTCTTCCCAGGCCAGCCTGACTCTGGAAGAAAGAGATGCTCACCATTAGTAGAGACTGATACAGAATTTCAGCTCTTACATGTAGCAGTTGCTTTCCTCTTCACTGTCAAATGAATTTTCCATCTCCAGAAGGAATTTTCATTTCTATGAGAAACCAGCACTTTTCTTTTGTTTTTCAGTTAATTTAGAGCTATTAGGTTGCAGGATGGCATCATTTGTAGCTATTGGTGTGCTGTATGGTTTGTAAGTGTGTGGAGAAGACTTTTTCCACAGGTGAAGGCAGGCTTTAGTGAGCAGGTGGTGCTTGACCTCACATGTCACCAGCAAAAGATTACTGCAGTATTTTGCATTACAGTATTATGTGCTGTGCTAGTTTGAAGCTAGCTAGAATGTTTTGGTGAGAAGAACTAAATGATAGGCTGAGAAATGAAAATGAAAACAATGCTCTTTTTCTGTAATTTTTCCCTCAACTTATGTGTGCCTAAACCAACTATTATTAGGTGCATTTGAAGTCCTTTGGCTTTTTAAAATTCCTTTTTCTTCTTTTCATTAATAATAAAGTAGTTAGATATTCTTCTCTTCCCTAAATTTTGGTGTAATGACTGAGCAGGGAATACACCTGTCTCTAGAACAGACATCACTCTCTCTTGTTTCAGCGTTGCTCTGCAGGTATCCTCTCAGCCTGCCCAGCCTCAGCCTGTTCTCTGGAGAAGGTTACTTTCTGGGGAGTCATTAAAGCATGTTCTAAAAGTGTTCTGTCTCACTTCATTGCTGGTTTTGCTGCAGGTCTTAAAACAGTTTTGCTGTAAAATACAGTGGATAGGTACATGTTTTAATCATCTGGCTTAATTGGGTGGCTCTTGTATTAAGTACTCTGCATGGCTGAATGTTTGAACCACATTGTACTGCTGGAAAATCCATTTCTAATGAGATGCCACTGGAAGTTAATAGAGCAATATAAAGAAATTAAATTAAAGGACAATTTATCAGTCTGCTGTTTATGAAGTCAAAACTTTCTAGAAAAGACTTCTAAGTCAAAATGCTGAAATCCAAGAAATCAATCAAGTAACCTCATTGCTAAGCATTTTACTTAATCCCTATGTACCACCTGGATGTGTTCCTGTGCAAACTACCCTAGATGATCCTGCCTTGGCAGGGAGATTGGACTCGATCTCTGCAGACCTCTTCCAACCTCTAAGGTTCTGTGATTCTGTGATCCTTTTTGGTACCTCAGCAGCTTCATTTTCACTAGTTTCCTGTATTGTCTAAGTTCTGAATTAAAGCATTCCATGGTTTTTCTATACGAGAGACTTGAGAGGTATTTTCTGAAAAGTGTGATTGTGAGACATCAGTGAGATTTGCAGTCTATTTACTAGGTTTGTAAAGTTTTCCCTTCAGATACACATCTTCTGAAGGATTCCAGAAGCATACTTCGGGAGACCAATCTTTATTTTACCTAAAATAACAAGGAAAACCTGATAGATGTGATCACAAAGTCATCTGTATTTTTTATACCAACAGTTTTCATTCAATATAGTTTTAAACTTTCTGCATGTTTAGAATAATGTTCCGTCATCCAGCATAGTTTTAATACCATGATTTTGGTTCTTAAGCTATGGATTATTTTTAGAGAATTATATGAACTATGAAGTATTTTTTTTGTGTGTGTGTCCCTTCCTAAAGGTTGTAAAGAGGAAATGAAACAGGAGAATTGTTGTTGTGCATGACAAATAGGCAAGGCAGCAGTATTAATAACTAGACCACTATTTGTTAATGAGCAAGCTGCAGTGGAGCCTAATATGATAAAGCAAACTGTTTGATTGATATTTACTTGGTTTTCTCACTGGAACAGTTTGTGGTTTTAATCCAGGATCCTTGTAGGCTGCATCATGTTTTATACTATGTGTAGTAATACCATTTGTTTTGCTGTCTCTTGTTCAGAGTCAGTTCAAATGTTTTCAAGTTTATCAACCAATTCATGTACCTCCACTGAAATGTCATTATTCATTTCTCTTCTCTTGTTAAGCATGCTGGAACTGTACAGGTGATTCAATGGTCTAGTCCCTGATGAATATCAAGTTAGTTGTATTACTGTAATAAAATGTGTTTTGTGATATGTTTGTAAGGCAGTTGTGTTGATATGCTGAAAGCCTCATATCTTCAGCCTTTTCCTGTGACATCTCTTATTCTGTAGCTCCTGCACAGTGTTTGCATTAGGCAGCTAGGGCTGTCAATGCTGTATTGATAGCTTTCTTTTGATGCCTTGTCTAAATTCCTTGCTCATACTGATATTTCTTAGGTCAATAATACTCAGGTGAATACTGAAAAAAGAGGCCAATGGTGATGATTTCCCATATTGTTATTTGGCTCCCTGATAGAATTTCATTTGCTTTACTGTGCTCCTCCTGGCACTCAGTATTGTACTCTGTCTTTTCAATCCCCTGAAATAATAGTATCTAGGACCAGCACTGCTTCAAGCAAAAACAACATCTACACTTTCCAAACAGTACTAAGTAGTATTTACCTAGTGGCAGATATTAACAAATGTGCTTTAACTGAAAAAATTGGTATTGCAAACTGATTACTTGACAGAACAGTTTTTCCGTCTTTAAATTTAGACCTTTCTCAAGCAAACTATCAAATACCTCATCATATGAGCATTTAGTAATGTTAAGAAGAAATTTGGGCTGATAGAAGGCTTACTTGTTGCTTGTTAGAGAAAATATATTCCTTGCCATGCATGGCAAGGTGCAGATTTTGACACATTTAAATGTCTAGAAAATGTCACAGGTGGAGAGAAGACTGAAAAGTGTGGTAGCGTTAAAGAAAAGTTCTAGCTGACAAATGAAGAGTTATTAGTGAAACGTTATCTTTGAAACTCTGCTATGTGTAAATGATATTATGTACATTTATGTTAATATTCACAGATTCACAGATTGCTTTGGGTCAGAAGGGACCCTTAAAGGTCACCTTGTCCAATCCCCATGCTGTCAGCAAGGACATCTCCAACTAGATCAGGCTGTCCAGAGCCGCATCAAGTCTAAACTTAAATGTCTCAATGAACAGGGCCTCAACCACATCCCTGGGTGACTTGTTCCAGCATTTTACTACTCTCATTGTAAATAACTTATTTGTGATGTCCAACCTAAATCTACCTTGGCCCAGTTTAAAATCATTGCCCTTCATCCTATCACTATATGCCCTTCTAAACAGTCCCTCCTCAGCTTTCCCATAAGTCCCTTTCAGATATTGAAATGTAGCTATAAGGTCTTCTGGGAGCCTTCTCCTGGCTGAACAACCCCAATTCCTTCAGCCTGCCTTCACAGGAAAGGTGCTACAGTTCTCTAAACATCTTGGTGGCCCTCCTCTGGACCTGCTCCATCAGGTCTATGTCTTTTGTGTTGGGGGCCCTGGAGCTGAACACAGTACTCCAGATGAGGTCTCACCAGAGTAGCAGAATCACCTCTCTTGACCTGCTGGCCGCGATTCTTTTGATACAGCCCAGAATGGCATCAGTCTTCTGGGCTGCAAGTGCCCTTTGATGGCTCATGTCCAGCTTCTCATCCACCAGCACCCTCAAGTCCTTTTCTGCAGGGGTGGTCTCAATTCAATCATCCTCCAGCCCATATTAAAATTGACAGTTGCCCTGACCTAGGTTAAAATCACTGTTGTGTGATTTTAACTGATAGCTTGATGCTGCTTGTGGGAAGTGACTTGTGTGCATGGCACATCATAGCATATTATACGTGTGGTTTTATAAGGCCCAGTGCTTTCATGTGGATAAAAGAAGTAGCTAGCACATCTTATGCCTCCTGTAGGATTCAGAAATCCATTGCATTTTTTAAAGTATAGCTCCTTTCAAGTGGGAAAATAAGCAGAAGACAACAAGTGCGGTCCTTTTTTGCTGGGGAGCAGTTTTTGTGTTTCTGAGAGACACAGATTCAGATTCTCACTGAAGACTTTGGGAGTTTTTTCACAGATATGTTATGAAAGCATGTTTTGCCCTGTAAGATTTATAATAACCATGTAAGTATTCTGTGTGACTGGGGCCTGTTGGATTTCAACAGCAAATGCCACCTATAGTAATGACAGGCAGAGTGCCTCTCTGCTCTGAGACTTATTTTATCGTATCCAGAAGGCAGGAGGTGTTGATCATTGTGTAGAACTGGTCACAGAGCTCTTGGGATCAGGACATCCACAAAATGCATATATTTACCATGTTCACTAAACCTCCCAGGCAAGCCCCACATGAGCAGCCCTGCCTGCCATGTGTTTCAGAGGCCCCCCAGGGGAATGCTTGTCATCTCTCAGTGAGCATGGATATGGAACGCCTCCGATTTCCCCCTCTTCACCAAGCTCCCAAAGCAGGGCCCCTCTTGTATTCTAACTAAGCGCTCATGTTCCTTTGAACTCTGAAAACCAGCTTTTGTTCTCGAGTGGAGTTGCAGGTTTTGCAACATCTCCTCCATTATATGAGGTACCGAAGGAGAAAGAAATTAAGAGAAGTAGTACAGTGATGATGACTGTTGGGCTCTGTACTTGCTTTTCTCTCATCTTTAGGCCATTACAAAGTCAATTTAAATGGAAAACTAAGCACATAGGCAAGTGTTATGTATGTTGAGAGAAAATTGTGCGTGTGTAATAGAGAGCACTGTAACAGTGCTTTCCAGTTCTTGGTGCTTTCAGGAGCGGGGTAAATCTGTGGTTTTTTATTTCCAGTGAGTCCTGCAGAAGTGCACATCCTTGGTCAAGGAACAGCTCTGTAACTGTACCTCTGTGTGCTTGCATTCCCTGCACACTGTTTTCACTCTCACCTTTGCCATGGTAGTGGGGAGGGGTCCTTTCTAGGCTCTGGTGAAGGTTGACATAAACTACTTTTTCAGCATTCGGCTTGCTCTGTGGCATTTAAAATTTCATACCTTATTGTCATACTTTATTGTAAGACTTTAGTGATTCATTAAAAAAAAAAACAAACCTGTATTATAGCACAAATTAATTTAATAGACATGGGGAATTTTTTTAACCTGGTATTTCTGTCTTGTTTGACCAGGTCAGAGCAAAACCTGTTCTTGGCACCTAAGAAAATTAAGTTACATTAGTAGCTGTGTGTACTTACTTGGCCTCCTGAACTGTAGTCTTTCAATGTAGGCAGTATTTTTTTTAATTAATGTGAGAGCTTGAAAACATTTGACAAAATCAGTGTTGGATCCTTGGGAGCCAACATTCCAGTTCACTTTTCTAACTTCTGCCAGTGGTTTGGTGTGTTCTCACTGATAATTCAGCATCTGTGTCTATGATATGTGAAGAACAATTCCCAGGAATGTAATGCTTATTTTAATATTATTACAATATTTTAATGCCTTAAATTAGTTGCCCAGAAGGCAAGGTATTATAATCAGGGTGTTTTGATTCTTCTGTGTCCATACCCTGGAGAGATCTCTATTAGCAAGCACACTCTCGTAGTAAATAGCACTGGAGAATTGCAGAGAAAATAGATGTGCAATAGCAGCAGTGCCAATGTAATTATATTTTCTTCTTCTGTTCAGTTCCTCCTAGGGGAGAAGGAAGTTGGTAATTGAAATGATTAGGCACCAGTATTACTGTGGTATTGGCTGGCACATTGACAGTACTTGAAGCTTTGTCACTTCATAGTGGAGCTTTCTTTATGATTTACTCCAAGTAGAAGTATTCGGAGTAATTAAGGGAAATAGGAGCTTAGCTGTTTGGGAGTAATAATGACTATAGGAGATGTAGAAATAGTAATGATAATTTGAGACACTTGGTGATGATCTGGCCATCTTTTTATTTCTGCCAGGGTATAGGTAGAACCCGTGGTAGTTTCAAAAGCAACTGTATTATTTTTCTAACTGACAGATTTTATGCAATCAAGCCCCTTATGCTTAACCTCTGGTTGTATTTGCCCTTATTTTTTCCTGACCTTGAGTAAATGATTGTCATTTTATGTTCTAGTCAAAGTCCTTGAAATGTTCCTCTTCAGAAAAGGACTCAATATCGCTGTTCTGTTCCCAGAAGATTGCTGGGTACTGTGAGGGTGGAAACCATTTGCTATTACTTAATGAAAAAATGTCCTCCATAAATCACCTCTTCAAGTGGAGCCCACAGTGAAACAGCATGAGTCTTTAGCACTGCCAGCACTCTAATAGACTTATATATCCTGGGTACTCATTATTTGTTGGTTGTTAATTATAGAGTGTGTTTAAGACAGGAAATCTGGTGTGCTTCTTAAGGAAAAAGCAGCATGCCCTATCCTACTCGTAAAAGGGAGAGGGAACAGGCAAAGGAGAGGAAGGAAATGTGTTTTAATTTAAAGGAATGGACTGTGTACTTCACCTACAATGAAACTGCATGTAACTGGCTGAGGCTTTTTACATTTTAACACTGAATATTGATGCAAAAGGATTTTGAGACCTCTAGAGAGTTTATTGCTGAAGTGATGTGGGTGCATCTTTGGGACAATTTGTTTGTCGTTACAGTAGAAGGTCCCCTTGGGTACATGTGTGAAGGATGTCTCAGGAGAAAAACTGGAGCTTTAAGATCTTTGTGCAGCTCTCTTCTTATTAGATCAGTTAATCTAATTAAGTGGTTTACTCTGACTTCATGCAGGCATGAATCAGAAGCCATTCATCTTGAAAGTCAGTTGTATGAAATCATTATATGGGTACTGGGGAGGTGAAGGCTAAATCCAGTGCTTCAAGCCAGCAGCTTATACTCTCTTCTCCAAGAGATCAGTCACATTCACATTTTACTTGTGGATGTATGTCACTGGATAAAATACATAAATAGTTTTACAACAAGGACTGATAACCCAGGTTTTCCTTCCTCCAGGCAACTCTCTTAACTGCTGCTCTCTAGTCCTGCTTCTTTCTGATTCTGTCATTCTGGAAAGCTGATTTTTGTTTCTGTCAAAGGCACAACTTCAAGAGGCAGGCTAGAAAAGACTGTTCTCCCTGGCATAGTCACTACTTTGATACTTGATGAGGAAAGGCAGGCTTTGAACCCACTCAAACAGAAGAGGTCTGATGGCAGTCACCTGCTTTCCAAGCTGTCTTACCAAAAGGAAGAGTGGAAAGCTTCTTTTTCCTCCTCCTCTGTCTGAAAGAGTGGTTTCTTCTGTTTGAAAGGGAATACTCAAAAGGAAGATTCAGGAAAGGTGGTGGGCAACTGGAATTTGTAACCAGGCTTTGCTATTCTCTATTCTTTATTCAAATGTTATCAGTAACAATAAAACCCACAGGTTAGTTAGAAGTAAGCTCATAGACAAACTTTGAAATAGCGTTTTGTGTAGATATTGGAGAATGGAAAACTGACTGCTGTATTTGAGATGTTCTGTGTAAAGCTGTCATACTCATGGGAGCAAAGAAAATAATTTTAACAACAGAGGTTTTTCCTGATTTCTTGCTAGCTAGTGATCCTCATTTGTCAAAACGTGGGAGGGACAGACAGCATTCCATTCCTCCTGAAAAATCTTTCTGTATCTTAGTTTCTAATGATGTTTACACACATTGAGCATTAACATGAAATTCTATGCTATACGTTCTTGGCTCTTCTCAGATAACATTTTCAGTGGAAGGTGCCTGAAAACTAACTTTAATGGGAAAAACAACTAAAGAGCCAGGCTCTTCTCAGTGGTGCCTGTGGGCACAAACTGGCATACAGAATGTTTGGCAGTTTGGAAATTAAGCAAGCTCTGCTAGTTGACCCTACTTTGAGAAGCAAGCTTGACCTAGATGATCTCCAGATGTTCTTTCCAAACTCACATGTGACTGAGATGACTCTCTGTTCTGTGGTTGTGTATCCAGCTCTTTGTAACAAATATGAGCATACCTGGTAATACTTTCCTGTTCCAGCGGCCCTGTCTGGCTTTTTACCTTTTGATGCTATTTTTAGACAAAAGAAAATGCATAAAGGTCACGTTCTGGCTTAAGAGTGTAGTAACATGCTGCTAATCAGAGTTCATCTATACCTCCTGCCCCAAAGTCTTGTTTTTCTAAGATGTTCTCTAAATGTTTTTATTGCTTTGTCACCTTGACAAAGAGTGGGAAGCTTGGCCTGACGGTTCAAGAATGGTCCTTCTGTGTTCAGACAGCCACCAGCTGTATAACTACTGCTGATTTCCTAAGATTTATGTAAAAAAACTAAATCCTAATTTAGTTGCAATTCTATGACCCTTGCGTACTCTTCACCTTAAAATCTGTTTCCACATGTCCTTTACTGTGCATTCAGGTCCACTGGTTATGTTGTTCATGGGATTTGTCTGTGTCTGATTCAGCACCATTAGCTTAACTTGTATAAATAGTGGCAGTGCTAACTTGGCTCATTTCATTGGGCACAGGTCAGAGGGAGCTCACCTGAATCACCCTGGTGGCATTCCTGTAGCAGCTGGGACTCTACCGGGACAGCAGTGGTGAGCAGTGCTGCTGCTGTTGAAAAAAAAAGAACCTCAGCCTGTGTCCATCTTCACTGCAGCACTAATTACCACAGAAAAACATCTGCTTACCTCGCCTTTAACTGGGTGCTGTGGTCATAGCAAATTTATGGAGGTCAGCATTGTCAGAAGACAAGTTGGAAATTTTGTCAAACCACAAAGGCAAGATTCTTAAGGCAGCGAGCTGAGCTGTGTATGCTATTAATTAGTACCACTGTCCTTGTTAAGTTTTGGTGGGACCTTTGCCATACTCTTTCACAGTATTAAAAGGCAATGCTCTAAAAAAATGCATCCCTACAGCTACTGTGGAACATCACTATGCTGTGCAAAGGAGGCTGCTTAAACCTGTGAACTCCAGCTGTGACTTCAGCACATTACTTACTGCCAAGAGGTGGTGACAGCTCTGCAAGGTTGTTGTGTGGCCAGAGCTGTGAGGGTCAGGGGCCACCCCTGTTTGGAAAGCTATGTCTAATAGTTGGCAATCCATAATAGCCTCATAAAGCAATCCTTCTTGCAGTGTTTGTGAAGGGACTGTCATTTGCAGTCTGATTTTCTGAAAGCATTCTGAAGATAAGGAGGTTGAATAATCAGATGGCTTAGGGTGCAGCAAAGAGTAAACTCATCTCTCTAGTGAATGCAAACTATGAAAAGGACGGACCGAGTCAGGATCTGAAAATACCCTGCAGGGAGAGAACATGGAGATGAGCCCCATGGCCTGCAAACTCTGCTGGAGGAAAATCTGATGTTCATTGTCTGTGCCTCTGCTTCTTTTCTGCACTATCAGCCCAGGAGGAGCTTGCTTACCACCCAAAGCAGTATGTTACCAAGTCGAAGGGCTTAGATGAAAGTCAGGTGGTTTTCAAATAATTTTCTGTCTGCAAAAACAGCATCCGTGAGGTTTACATAGGTAGTATAAGCTATCTTTTTCCGTTTTCCCCTCAGTAAACAGATGAAAGAAAGGTGTCTTGAAATGTCGAGGATGCAGGCAGTGAAGTACCTTATTGTCACCACAAGGAGGCTGAGAGTCCTTCCATTTTCCCATCTGTTCTTTATTTGTCACAGCCTTTGGACAAGGAACAGACACTGGTATGTCTAGTGTGGCATATATTAGCTCTCTGCAAACTCCTTAGAGAATAAATAATTTGTCTTTCTCAAGCCTGTCTTGGAAAACTCACAACAAGCAAATATGAAATTTGCATTTTGTAACTAAAACCATACTGGACACCATCTAAAATCCAGCAGTCTCAAATACTGACACTCCTTTTTTGCTTTTCCTCAGAACAAAAAGATAACATGAATAATACCTTTTACTGTCTCCCAGTAAAGAAAAGATTAGGAAAAAAAGATCTTTCTTTTCCCATAAACTCTTCCTGAAAGGTGCTGGAAGCACTGGAAAAATTAGTAGGCATCTGATGAATTTGCCACAAGCTGCAGATGCACTAATCTCTGTGCCTCTCTAAAATAACTGTCTTAAGGGCAACTTTTATGTCATTATTTCTTAGCTGCTCTGGTTATCAGAACAGCTTTGCACGTTGGCATATATCATATCATGCTTTTATTTTAATTAAACATATCCTGAAGAAGAGCTTGTAAAAATGTAGCTAGAGGTATTTTATAGGATTTGAACTTGAGGTTTTGTTCTATCTGTCTCATTTGCATTCGGGAGCTTCTTCACGTTCTCTGTGAGTGAAGGGTGCTAAGGCAAGCGATGTCAGCATGGGTGAAGATCATGGGTCCTTCAAGGTACCAGTTTCTGTTTCAGCAGGCTTCTTTGTCAATGTAGCCTTGCATAGTGTTTTTACAGAGAAGTGACCATTTATTTTAGGAACTTTACCCCTTCATTTCCCCAAACAGGTTTATGTTTCCTTATGAGGAAAGGCTCAGGGAGCTGGGTCTTTTTAGCTTGGGAAAGGGGAGACTGAGAGGTGATCATGTTTATAAAGACACGAAGAGTGAGGGTCAGGAGGATGGAGCCAGGCTCTGCTCAGTGACATCCAGTGCTAAGACAAGGGGGAATGGATGTAAGCTGGGGCATAGAAGTTTCCACGTGAACATAAGGAATAACTTTTTACTGTGAGGGTGACAGAGCCCTGGAACAGGCTGCCCAGAGAGGTTGTCACATCTCTTTCTCTGGAGACATTCAAAACCTGCCTGGATGCATTCCTGTATGACCTAATGTAGGTGATCCTGCTTTGATAGTGGGGTTGGACTTGAAGAGATTTCAGGGACCCTTCCAACCCTCTAACATTCTGTGATGCTGTTTTTTCACACACATCTTTGATCTACAAGTTGTGTCTGTTTTCCTTCATGACATCCCCAGGCAGGCTTCTCTGAATCACCTTTTTAAAATGTTTTCTGTTTTAAAAATGTTTTCTCTTTTATTCTTCAGTAGCAGAAGTGCCTAGTTCCTATGACTTTTTTGGAAGGCAGAGCTGACTGAGGGCAGCAGTTTCAGTACCAAGTTAATATTACAATAATTCAGTACAGTGGAAAGAACATGTATAAAGAGATATGTGAGAGAGTACATTAAATGGACTCATGTCAGGAATCATTTGTTACGGTTACTAGGGATTTGCCTGCTTGCTACGAAAGTACTCTTTATTACTGTATTGAATTGAAACATCATCTACTTCTTGGAAAGATATCTTTGGGTTTGGTTTTCTTTTCTGTGCTGCAATTTGCTTTCTCTTATCTTCCATCTAATATCAAACCCACAAATTATATACTTTATTATCAGTGTTGTCATATTGCAGATTAAGAAGGTATTGCAGTGCAGTGACTTCTGCATGGTGTAGTATTAATTTCTCTGCCTCCCTTAGAGAACACCACATAACATGTGACTGTATGTTGGCTGATATTGGTGGTGTGGATATGCTGGAATGGAGAAGAGTGATTCCATTGGAGTTTTCAAATGAATCTTTGAAACTGTCTATATTGTGCCACTAAGTAGGGCAAAGCCATTTCTTTTGATAAGTTGTATAATCTTTGACAGTGAAACTTGTCACGCTTCTGGTTTCCCCATCATAAGGACACAGAGCTGTTGGAGCAAATCCAGAGGAGGGCCACAAAGATGATCCAAGGACTGGAACACCTCTGCTAAGTGCATAGGCTAAGGGAGCTGGGGTTGTTCAGCCTAGAGAAGACTCCAGAGGGACCTTAGAGCTGCCTTCCAATACCTGAAGGGATCTCACAAGAAGGGTGGAGGAGGACTTTTCATAAGGATGTCAAACAATGGGAAAGGGGGAATGTTTGAAGCTGAGAAAAAGTAGGTTTAGACTGGATCTTAGGAAGAAATTCTTCAGTATGAGGGTGGTGAGACTCTGGAACAGGCCGCCCAGGGAAGTTGTGGATGCCTCCTCCCTGGGGATGTCAAAGGCCAGGTTGGATGAGGCCTTGAGCAGCCAAGTCTAGCTGAGAGGTGTCCCTGCCATGGCAAGGAGGTTGGAGGAGACAATCTCAAAGGTCCCTTCCAACCTGAGCCACTCAGTGATTCTGTGATATAACCATTATTCTCCAATGGTAGTAATTTGACCTTTCATAGCACCTTTAAGCTTAGACCTGCTATACTGGTAACAGACTTAGTTTTTCTAAATACAGCTTGCTCTTTGATGAAACGTAGCTGTTCCATGTTTATTTAGAATATATATTTTAGTGTATTTTATAGCTTCTGAAACAATAAAATGTGGTCTGTGTTTTAATTGCAGTCTGTCCAATATATGTAGCTTGTATGCAATCTAGTAGGTAATACTGTGTCTCTGTATGTTCATACATGCATGTATGTTACAGGTAGCATAACTGGGCTGATCTAATCTTGACGTGAATTTTAATCACCTTGCCACCATCTCCTAATGTTGTAACACACAGTGGAGGGATGCTAGTACTGAGTTTTGGTGATATGGGGACAGTTTAAACCCTGCTTACATCTTGTATAGCAGCAGGAAGTTTTATGCCAATGATACAATTTATCCTGCTGCTGAGTGTTCCATTCTAAGTATGGGTTGCTGTTGTGGTAAAGATGATCCCTTTAAGTTTTGCTATGCTAGCAGTGGGGCTGTTGATTCAAGAAAGCCCAAATTAGCAGAACACATCAGTGTGCCATTCCACAGAGCCACCTCTCTTCACATGAAGAGAAAGCACAGCTGTGCAGTCAGCACATGAAAAAAATTATATTGTCCCTTGGAACAGCTACAGTGTATACTGTTGCACTAGTTATTTTCTTTCAGGTATTTACTCACTTCTAATTGATCTGCAAAGGAAGGGATTGAAAGTGGAAATAATTTCAGACAGATCAAGCTGACAGAGTAGTGAGTTTTTCTGAACTAGTCACTAGTGGTGTCCACTAAAGATCAGTGCTGGGCCCAATCCTGTTCCGTATCTTTATTCATGATCTGGACCAGAGAATTGAGTCCAGCATCAGTAAGTTTACAGAAGACACCAAGCTAGGAGCAGGTGTTGATCTGTTGGAGGGTAGGAGAGCTCTGCAGAGGGACCTTGACAGACTGGATGGGTGGGCAGAGGCCAATGGGATGAGATTTAACAAGGCTAAGTGTAGGGTTCTACACTTTGGCCACAACAACCCCAAGCAGTGCTACAGCCTGGGGACAGAGTGGCTGGAGAGCAACCAGGCAGAGAGGGACCTGGGGGTGCTGGTAGATAGTAACTGAACATGAGCCAGCAGTGTGCCCAGGTGGCCGAGAGAGCCAATGGCATCCTGGCCTGGAGCAGAGACAGTGTGGCCAGCAGGACAAGGGAGGTTATTCTTCCCCTGTACTCAGCACTGATCAGGCCACACCTCAGTGCTGTGTCCAGTTCTGGGTGCCTCAATTCAAGAGAGATGCTGAGGTACTGGAATGTGTCCAGAGAAGGGCAGTGAAGTGATGAGAGGCCTGGAGCACAGCCCTGTAAGGAGAGGCTGAGGGAGCTGGGGTTGTTTAGCCTGGAAAAGAGGAGGCTTAGGGTGACCTTCACTTCTGTCTACAACTACTTGAAGAGAGGCTGTAGCAAGGTGGAGGTCAGTCTCTTCTGCCAGGCAACAAGCAACATAATGAGGGGACACAGTGTCAAGTTGTGCCAGGGGAGGTCTAGGCTGGATGTTAGGAGGAAGTTCTTGACAGAGAGAGTGATTGGCATTGGAATGGGCTGCCCAGGGAGGTGGTGGAGTCATGGTCCCTGGAGGTTCAAAAAAAGCCTGGATGAGGCACTTAGTGCCATGGTCTAGTTGATTGGGCTGGGTGCTAGGTTGGACTGGATGATCTTGGAAGTGTCTTCCAACCCGGTTGATTCTATGATTAACAAATTTCTTGATAAAAGCTTATCTTGCACGGTGTTAATAATGCACATTACCACCTTTACATCATTTTGCACCTCATTTAGCTCCTGTTAGCAACATGCTTGGACTCCATCACTTCTACCTTGTTTTAAAAATAAATAAATCAATCAGTCATTAGACTCCATTGGCATCTGTAATAAGCCCAGGCGTCACTTTTCTGCTCTTTTCTTGGTGTATTGAAGAGGCCTCTGTAGGCCTATTTGTCACGAGCATTAACTACACAGCAATGCAGTTAAATACAAAATTTTGTTCTAAGAAACACTATGATAAAACTTTAATTAATGATGTCATTTATTCTGATCTCTGAACAGAAACTGAATCCTTTGTCTAGAATATTTACTGTGTGGAAAGTCTTAGTGCTTCCATGTTAAAATAAGCCATTTTTTACTTACAAGAGTAAAATGCCGAAGTGTGACAAGTCAGCAGTATTCTCAGTCTTCATGTTTAAAATCTCTCTACAACTTGTAAAGGTTATTTTAATACATTTTAGTTTTTCTTTCTTGTCACTACCTGAATTCATGTTCAAATTTATCTATGTGGTTCTCTTGTCCTTAATTCATTAGATTTGGCATGGCTGTTTATTATATCAGCTTGGCATCTGGCTAATGCAGTTCATTTGAGACAAACAATATGCTTGAACAAACCCCTATAAAATTAACCCTTGTGGTCTAAACAGACTGGTCCGTATACAGCATGGCTCTACCTCTTGCTCTGTAAAAATAACTTAGCCAAATGAAAACATCTCTGTGTTCTTTTGTTAACCTGTATGAAATATTTAACATTTTCAAAACACTTTAAAATTCAGTATTTTTACTCTGATGTCAGAGATTTCTGTCTTAACACTGAAGGAAAATAAGTAAGAACTTTGCAGATATGCAATATAAATAAAGCAGTTTCAGTCTTGTTTGGAGAGGCTGTAAATCTCTGTGCTCTAAGTTACATCCTGGGGAGGCTCTAAATCTTTATGTAATAATTTCTGGGGTTCTAGATTTTGCTCAAATAGTCAGACTTTTGGATGTAACACGGAGGAATATCTTCTGTTCATGCAGAAGCAACTAGTGTCACACAAAGTGAAGTGTTTAGGCCTATGATCAAAAGTCAAATAATGCAAATGTGCTAGGAACTCTAATTCCCAGTTGCTCTGTGTTGAGGAACTGGGTCTTCATTATTCCCTCTGAAGTAACTGGACTTGAGGTAAATAAGTAATTAAGGTTATGACTAGAAAAATGTTATCTTGTTTTTCTAAATATTCTGTCAAAAGGTCTAAAATTTGACAGATGAGTATTCAGGAACAATTCAATATTAATTTGGTGATCATTCACAGCTTTCCTTTTCTGTGTTGTCATCCAGTATCACTGCTTCAAAGCATTCACAGGCTCACAGAATGATTTAGCTTGGAATGGACCATGAAGATCTAGTTCCAACTCCCTGCCATGGGCAGAGACAACTTCCCCCAGACCAGGTTGCTTGAGGCCTCATCCAGCCTGGCCTTGAACACCTTTAGGGAGGGGGCATCCAAGATCTCCTTGGGAAATCTGTTCCAGTGTCTCACCACCCTCACTGTAAAAAAATTCTTCCTAATACCCAGTCTAAATATCCCATCCATAAGCTTCAATCCTGTGTTCTGACCTCTGCTAGCAATTTGGTACTTGGCCTTCAAATGGGAAAAATAACTGTATCAGAACTATCTTTATCCTAGTCAGTTCATTTTGAATGTCATTGGCATTGGTGCTTGCTAGGACCTTGGGATAAGTTTCCATGCTGCATACCACAGGGTATACATTGCTTTATCACTGCCGATGCTCCGAGTCACAGAATCACAGAATTAACCAGGTTGGAAAAGACCTCCAGCATCATTGAGTCCAACCTATCACGTAACCTTTCTAATTAACTAAACCACAGCTCTAAGTGCCTCATCCAGTCTCCTCTTACACATCTCCAGGGATGGTGACTCTACCACCTCCCTGGGCAGCCCATTCCAATGGGCAATCATTCTTTCCCTGAAGAATTTCTTCCTAAGGTCCAGCCTAAACCTGCCCTGGTGCAGTTTGAGACTGTGTTCTCTTGTTCTGTCCCTGGGTGCCTGGAAGAAGAGACCAACCCCACCTGGCTACATTCTCTTTTCAGGCAGTTGGAGAGAGCAATAAGGTCTCCCCTGAGCCTCCTCTTCCCCAGGCTGAACACCCCCATCTCTCTCAGTTCCGTATGGGGCTGTGCTTCAGCCCTCTCACCAGCCTTGATGCCCTTCTCTGGACACACTGAAACACCTCAACTTCTTTCTTAAATTGAGGAGCCCAGAACTGGACACAATACTCAAGATGTGGGCCTAACCAGTGCTGAATACAGAGGCAGAATGACTTCCCTGGTCCTGCTAGTCCCAATATTCCTGATACAGGCCAGTCTGTCCAGTGTGGCAGATTTCTAGGCACAAGAGTTGGGAGGGGTGAGGCAAATGTTTCTGTTTGTGTGGGGGTTTTATTGTTGGTTGTTTTTTTTTATTTCTCTGTCAGATCTTTACCTATGAATTCAGACATGTTATTTGTCCTGGCCAGTGGGGATTTTGGGGTTACTCTTAATGCCTTACAGCTGTTCTGTGTGAGAAGGAAGGGATATGCAAGCAAAACATACAAAAGATGTGGGGGTTGTAATAACAAAATGAGGAGTGTTACAGCACTGTTGCAGTACCAGTACTCTCACCAGAGGCCTCATACATATGCATGCTAGGAGACCACCACATGGGAGAAAAACTGTGAGCGTGAGGGAGAGAAAATGAATATTGATAAAACATGTCACAATTTGTGACTAGCTCACAGGAAACATATAATCTCAGTGATACACTTAATTGAAACAGATTGAAATCTAAATCCATAAAGCTGATATTTTTTTTATCTGGAAAGGTCAACTGGGTTTTTCACACTCCTGGTCTCACCAGAAACCTGCGTAAAAGACATTGGGCAGGGTGTCTTCAATACATTTTATTTAGAATGGACATTTATGACTGGTCATTGACCTTGAGATTCCATTAGCAGTAATGAAGGGCAGTCAGTCATGCTTTGTGCAGAGTACAGTAAATGATGCATATACACAGATGAGAACACGTCCCCTGCTCCGTGCTCTGTTGGGATATACCATTGCACTGGCACTCCATTGGGGGTTTCAGTAAGATCCTAACAACAGCAAGGCTGCTTTTACCATGTATTGGAGTTTCACTTTTTCAGTTTCCTTTCTTCCCTGCTCTCCCTTCTCTCACTCTTACTACTGGTGAAACGCAAGCCAAAATGTCTTCTAATTCTCCACAGTACAGGATTGTCTAATCACATAAAGAGTTTAGTTGATAGCTGTCATAAGAAGATCTTACCAATAAACAAAACACAATAAAGTATTTCTAGAGCACCCTTACATGAAAATGTTTTTAACTACAGTTAGTGAAAAAGGTTTGGACTGGCACTAAATGACATTATTATACCCGAAGAAGAATATGTTTATTGCAGGGTCATCTTCTCCAAGCAAACTGAGCCCATCCCAATGAGCAGAAACTCAAGGAGAGGCAGCAAGGAGAAACAGGGAGTTCTTGACAAAAGTTAAATAGAAAAAAATGTAAGCTATTTTTAATTATGGAGAAAAATGAAGCTTCATAGTCGAGTGACTTTTATTTGTTATTTGTCTATTCTGCCTGCACTTGGAATAAAGCTGCCTGAAGACAGTGCCTTTGGCAATAGTTTGTGTAGCCTAAAATACATAAACACAATACAAATTCACCTAAAACCATTGATTGTTCTTGCCCACCTTTCTGTGCTTGTTATGCAATAGCAATTCAGAATGAAACAATATTTTTCTGATAGATCAGTAGAAGACCCAAGCAATCATCATTGTCAGCAAATTAAACCCATAAAGAGAGTAGGCATTCAGATTTTAGAAAGTAGATTGTTTTCTGAATAGAATAGGTCCAAGTGAAAACAATAGAAGTAGACTGCTGAGATTTCATTGAGCTGTGGCAGCGCTGGCAAATGATGGAGGTATTAAAAATCATTTTGGATAAATCTTACTCTGAAAGTCACCTGAAAATCATCCATTTCCTTGAGAAAAGAAAGTTTGCCTTTGGAAATGGGGCTTGCCAACCTTTGTCATTACACCAAGCTGAAAAAGCAATTGCGATCCCCCTATGGACTCATATTTTTCCCTTTAAAAACAAATTGGAGAGAGAAAAGAGAAGCTGCCACCACCCAAGCAGCAAACTTTACCCGTCCTCTGTTCTCCAGTAGCTGCCACCAAACCGATCCTTTCCTGAGACACAGGGATCATTTCCTCATTCGTTTGAAGGCTTCATAGCATTCCTGATGCGATATGCTTCTGCTTAATGCAGACTGCTGGTGTGCAGTGGAGCTGGATGAATCTTCCTCAGACTGAGCTGTCTATAAGAGGATAAAGCTCAGGACCTTAAACACCATCTTTAAAGTGGGCCTGCAGCATATGGAGGTTTCTAGTGTTATGACTGCTTTGTCCTTAAAAAATGCTCACCCTGCTTTAACATTGGTTGATTTATGAACACTGAGACAGAAAGGGTGAGGAGACAGAAGGAAGTGCAAATGTCACCCTCTTCTTCCCCACTGAAGTAGAACATGGCAGGTCAACCTTCCGTAACACCTTCGGGTTTAAATTACGTGTGCTTTTTTAATGCATCCTCTCATGGAAGGAGATGAACCTTTTGTAATTCAGGCAGGTTCAAGGTATCTAAGGAAATAATTTCTGCTTATAACCAGGAGCTCATGCAAAAAGGACTCTGGCAACCACCAGATGTGTCTGTCTAGTATTTTGTAACATCATGATTGCACGCTTTAAAAAATGACATGTTGAATTTCAAGGTAGCTGGTATCTACTGCTCTAATGCCATCTGAGTAGTACCAGACTTGCTACTCAGGCTTGTTTAAATGCTAAAAGCTCCTGTTTGAAGTGGAAAATTAGAAATGCTATCCAAATTTTAGATGTGGTCTGCTACTGTTACAATAGTAGAACAACATGGATTTCATTTTGGTACAGGTAGGCATGAGTTATACCTATATTATACATGGAGAAACTCTTTGATGTGTACTAATTGTGAGCAGACCCAGCAGAATACTGGAGCATACTGGGTAATCTTCTTTTTTACATTAGAAAGGATTAAGTCCAAAAGATACTGACTGTATCCTTGGCTCATTTAATCTTATCTGATTTGATTGAAACTAAAGCATTTAGTATTACTGTTACGTATAAGAAAAATATTTTTCTTAGTTTTCAACAATATTTATGTTTCCTATTTCAGCCTCCAGAATACTAGTTAAGTGAAAGAACAATGGAGCATTATATACCAACAACCTGTACGTTGCTGCAACTTTCTTTTCTGTGTAACAGCACACTTAGATTTGGAGAAACACTTCTATTATTTTATATTCACAAGATACACATTAATTATTCTCCCGTGCCAAGTATGTTTTTGATAATTATTTGGCATTTAAGCAACATCTCTTCCTTTATCTTGTAAAACTTCAAGTAATAACTAATTAAAGCAGTAGTTCTGTTTGACTTGAAGAACAATTACTCCTTTTGGAATGTGTTAAGAGCTTAGTTTTACAGTAAATTAACTGTGTTCTCTGTTTATAAAATTGAAGTGTTCCATTCGGAGGTTTTCAAGTTTACTGCAGCAAAGTTGTTGAGTGGTATGAGCAGTGGTGTGCTGGGAGCCAGAGAGGCGAGTGTGTCCAGGGAAGGCAGCTCAAGGAGTAGCATTTTCTCTTTGAAGATATGTTTTTGTTGAGATGGTTCTTGCAGTTCCAGGTTAGAGTACTGTGAGGCATCGAAAGACTGTCTCTCCAGTCAGTGTATTCTGGTGTTACAGCAAAACCAAATTCCTGCAATTTCTCATTTGCAGAGAATACTGCCTTTGATTTACTGAAATAAAATACTATATTCAAGTTCCAGTCGTGGCTGCTATTTGAATTGTCAGAAAAATCCATGTGACTTCTTTTTTTCTTTAAACAAAAAAAAATCCAGAACAATTTCTTTAATAATGAGAAAATCTGCTCATTAGGGCATACCAACTTTGATTCTGTAGTTCTTGTGATTTGGAGTCAGCTCCCCAAATCTTCACTCTCCTTAGCACTCAGGAAAAAACAATCTTTCTCTCAAATGATTAGGTATAATCAGTCAAACATTTAAATACTTTAACGTGACTTTCCTGTTAAGGATGACTGATGGTTTGGTTCTGCATTAGCTCTTTTGACTCAACGTTTTTCTTTTCATTAAAAAGATGTAGCTCTCTGTGCATCCTTTTCTGAGAACACAGCATGTTTTATAACAAACTTGTATAGCTGGCTTAGGGCAAATACCATGAAGAAGAATTAAATTTACTCTCTCATAACCAATTAAATCCCCCTGTTATTCATAGATGTAGAACACTTTAGTAATTATCGAGGGGGGTTCAGGTTTGTTTCATATTATCGCTTTAGCTGAAACTGCTTTTCAGTGCTAGTGGATTAAGAACTTGGGAAGAAAATGTCTGTTGCTGCTATTGACAAATCTAATGACACTTTGCTCATCTGTCAAATTTTGCATTTAAGTCAACAAGTAGAATATCATGACAAAGCTGCTTGGTGTTTTCAGGGAAAGCAGATTCTCACTGAAAGGAAGCACAGCTTCCAGCACACATCCCTGATTTCTGCTTCGATCTGTAGCCAATAGCTTGCAAACTAAGTATGATTTGTTTTTTTTTTTGATGTATGTTTTAGATGGCGGGGGGGGGGGGGGGGGGGGAGTGGTGGTGTTAGAGTTTGTTTTGGTTTGCTTTTAATTTATTTTACTGATCCATGCAATATCAGTTAAAACACTGAGAAGCATCAAACGACTTGAAGGACAGCTTCACTGAAGCATATTCTGACAATTCTGAACAAATTTTTCAGGTGTGGTCTAGATTTTGGAAAGTTATGTTTGGCCAGAGATGGTGGCTATGAAATTGAGTCAAGTGCAGAATTGGAGTAGAATTTCCTATTGCTGGTGGAGTAAGATCCATGCACTTCAAGGTGTTACGCTACCATAGTCTGATGTAGAAGTCTTTCTAGCAACTGCATGTCTGAATAGAAAAGTTTCACTTCTTTTATGACTTGGAGAAAAGGCATGATAATGATCCCCAAAGGAGAAAAAGGCCTAAAATCATTTAGGTTGAAGTGCTTCTTAATTCAAATGGTGTACTATTTAGACAGGGAATTTGATAAGAAGGATTAGAACTGGAAAAGAAAGACATTTTTAAAAGCAAAGCTATTACAGGGTTCATTACTTTATTTATATGTTCTCCAAAATCACATGAATGAAGGAAAAAAATGAGAGGAAAAAATACTGGCTGCAGTTCAGAATGTCAATTACTACTTTTTTAATCCTCTTTTCACAATTTATTTGACATCTTGAACAGTAGCCAAAAAAGCTATTATAACTATAAAACATATTCATTGGTATAAATCTCATTAAGTTGAGCAATTTAATTAAGGTATTGACATGCTTAATTGATATGTGCAAGGAGAGGCCATTTTCATACCTAATTTCCATACACTTTCTGCTTTTAAAAAAACTAGCTCTGTAAAAATGTTATAGATTCAGCTAAGCCCTGTCATCCCAAAGGAGCACTTGCTACCATTTACCTTGATTTAGAGCCAACTACTCTTCTAAGTGGAGCTCCATTAAATGGATCTGATGTATGCCTGACTCAAACATGCGTCAGCTTCTCTTATAATCAATAGTGGAATATTTATATTAATAAAACACCAAGTTAATTAAATAACATAGTCTTCTGGGTAAACTTAAGATACTAGGGGATGGGCAGAGAATCAATATATTCTGCCATTTGAACATTAACTATGTGCTCTGAAATTTTATGTTACCTTAGCAAAGATGCTTGCAGTGGGGAAGTCTAAGATGCACAGAAACTCCCAGTGCAGAAAGCTCCCAAGCATCCTGTGCAGGATTTGCTTACTGAGTTAAAGCAAAGCAAACAAAACCTTGGATCTTTTTAGCTTCTGTGTCTTCATTCCTACAAATACACGAGAAGTTCTTTCTTTTGGATTGGGACTGGACTTAGTCAAATAGGTAGTTTCCCAGTCGCCTGAACTGTTTATGCCTATGTTATCAGAGAAGGGCCATGCTTTAGAAACTTGCCAAGTAAGGGGTTTAGCAGTGATAGTGAAGGAGCGTAGGTCACCTGTTTCTCCTTGAGGAAAATACCTTAAATATGTTTGTTAATTCCCTTTAAAATACGTTGGCTACTCATAAGTCTTTCTAGTTCCTGTGTACTGTATATTTCAGCCAGGGAGAACTGCTCTTCAGCCTTTTCCAGCAGTAGGGCTTGCAGCTGCACCCAGAGGCACAGGGGCAAGTGGTGGAGAACTCGGGGGCCGTGCTCAGAGGCCTGACAGAGCTTGGAGAGAGATTTCTACATGAATACCTGACCTCTTAGCACTGTGGAAACCTTACGTCTGTGATCAATGTAATTGTTAAGTGCCAGTCACAGATACACTTCATTAGCAAACCGCTGTCCTTGTAGCATTGATGTTATTTCTATAACATGCAGATGGCCTTTGAAGGATGCAAATTCCTTCAGGTACCATTGAAATGCACTGGTACTACTTCATCCTATTTTTTAATCTACATTAAAGTGAAAACAGCTTTAAAAGAATGGCCAGGTTTGATGGACAAAGGAGATGTGTGCAAGGTAAAGAAAATATTAATAGGTCATTCAGTCAGCTTTGAACTTGTTCTATGTAAAGACGCTACCATCTATTTAGTCAGGAGCACCAGAGCATTGCTAAAAACAGTGACTCATCTGATCAAGAGCCCAGTAGTTTTGTGTTGAAGGTGGAGAGTGAAACACTCCTGCTAAAAAGTTTCACTAGCTGGCATGGGGCTCCTTCCTTCTCCTTTCTTGAAACTTCTCAGGATTGCTTAAAGGAGGTGAGTTAAAAGTGATGAACTAGAGCATGATCCTTTGGGCCTTCTCATTTTAAAAAGTGAAATGTGCTGGGCTAAAGAGCAGTGACTGCCGTGGTTATTGAATGTCCTGCGACAGAATCTGGAGCCAGTGGCTGGATGGAAGATTTCAACGAGACCATTCTTTGCTGACTTCTCTGTGAAAGACATAAACAAAACCATGACATACATCCACAGGAAGGTAGCATATGGACTAATGTATACAACTTTTTAAAATAATCAGTAGTAGTATGCTGGACTATGGGCCTGATGTTTCTGCTGGAAAATAGGCCTAATGTTTTCCGGTAATGTATGATTTTGACTTGGTTAAAATCTCCTAGTTACCAGGCAGAGTGGAAGAGCTGAAAGACTTTGTCCAGCAGTGAATGATGTCTTCCAGTAGCTAATTTCAGCATTGACTGAAAATAATCGGATTTGGGGGTTTTTGAGTTTTTTTGAAATTAATATAGAACTTTCTGTGTTTATTACTTCCAATTATGCTTCCTATATGGAGAAATATTCTTTGGATCTTGTGTAACATTCTTAATTAAAACACAAATGTGAAAATTTAACATATTCAGTGGATGTAAAACTATACTTCTTGCTTCATTATTGTTTTTGGTAAAGTGTTGGTAATGCATCCCAACCCTACCATTTAGGATTCATTTTGCCTTTCTTCTTTTATATCATTCTCATGTTCTATGATTTAGAAAGACTGAACAAAGAGTGCAGGTTTGAATCAGCATTAGAACCATATGTGTTATAGTTGTGCATAATCTGTATCGTAATTGTATGAATTTAACAGAATGGCAGAGGTTTAGTTAGAAACCCAGTTGCTGGGTTAGATGTAGTTCCCTAATACTTAGAGTTGTCTTTCCAGAAATTAACTGTTCAAAGACAGGGAGAGAGTGATTACATCTAAGTTGAGATAAAAGTAGATTCCACCATGAATTACTTTCTGGAACCAAACAAAAATCTTTCTGTATGGAATTGTGATGCAGTAGTTGTTTGGTTTTCTTTTTGGTTTGGGTTTGGTTTGGGTGTTTTTTTTTTACTCTTAGTTTCTGCCTTTTGATGGTTGGTTTTCTGTGTGTACATCTGGAAGTAATGATGTGAATAAATAATATCAGAATGTAAGCTTTCCAAGTTTTATAATGATGTTAAATTTGGGGGTTTGATAAGAGAAGTATTTGTGTCATATGACACCACTTAGCTATTTGTTTTTTTCAAAAGCTTGTGAGAATAGTTGAACCAGAGGTGTCATGAATTGAAAAAAGTGTTGGGATAATTGAAAGTCAAGCATTATTGTTAGACATAGTTTCTCCTGGAGGCTAGCATAGCTATAAAGGACTTCAGAGAAAGTGATCATCATTCCCAGCAGTGATGAAATCAAATCACTCTGAGATTTGATATTCTCTGATTTGAGAGTGCTTCAGCAATGAAACAGCAATGTGTAGACTTCCCGTTGCTTCGCTCTGGAGTCTGTTGTGCAGGAAGCCCCCCTCTCTCAATCCGGTCAGCTTTTTTACATTTAATTTAATATTCTGAGCTGACATTGTCAATCTGAAATTCAGCAACATGCTTGACAGTGAGCTGGAGGAAAGCTGAGTTCATTTTTGGAAGTGGCTTTATGCAAATCAATCCCTTTCCAGATCGCTGAAGCAAGGCATTTGCTGATGAATCAGAGTGGTGCCCTTGTTCTCTTGTCGTCTGCAGAGATAATACTCCAAATATGCCACAAGAATTTTTGAGAGCTTCCATAAACCATTCACACATGCCCACATCTCTGAATGAGTATTTTGAGTGTTTGGGCATAAAAAAGATTGTTGTTTGTTTTTTTTTAAGTACAATCTGGAAGTTTGTGTAATTGAGTATTTTGTTGGCTTCGGGGAACTTTGTGTAATTGAGTATTTTGTTGGCTTCGGGGAACTTAACTCATCTTGTAACTTAGGCCGGGCATGTTTGTAAGAGGCAATGAAATTCTGGGGAGAGTGTTAGTACATGTGAATTGTCTTGATTTTAGCTTAATCTTCAATAAAGTTTTAGCTCCTTGGTAGATGATCTGTAAAAGATTTGATTATGTTTCAGTGAATCTTATCTTCTGTGTGTGGATAAGGAGCCAGAATGAGTTTTGTAGGTTTCAGCTGTAATGGTAAGGGTGGACCTACTGTGAACTAATTGAGTAGCTTGTGGGTTTGGGGAGCCTACTGTAAAAATGAGAAGCTAATATTACTTAAACAGTTGCATCTCGCATGAATATCCCAAATAGAATTAAACACTTTGTGGTATTACATCTTGGTCTAATAAATCTAGATGTCATATCCCCCTAGAAAAATGAATTAAGGCTACAAAGCAGTCTGAAGTATATCTTCTTACATCTGCAGTGTTTCACAGGGGACTAACCAATTCATAGCAGGAAATATATATAAAGGTGAAATTGTGGGAGAAAAACGGAAGCTAAGATATTATGAAAGAAGAGGAGAAAAGACAGAACTCTTTTGGTTTTTGTCTAGGCACTACAGACTGCTGAGTATCACTGTAATATGTATTACTGGTCCAATATTATAATTCATTTTCAAAAGTTTTATTCTAGCTAAAGCGAGAGTGTGCCCTTCTTGTTACCACAGAACAATAGCCTCTTGATAACCAGAGCTTAGCTATAAACAGAATGTTGGGGGGTTTGCTGCAGCGCATTGGAATAATTTGCAATTCATTTCTTTCTCAGTAGAATAAACAGAATGTCACTGTAGTTGTTTTTCCTATCCATGGGTTCTGTATAATTTTTATTACTTTTATAGTGCCACAGAAATGCCTGCGGTGATCATACAAACAAATTCCATAATTAGCCTCTTTCAGGAGGACTCAGAGAAAAATAAAGCCTAGATCTTTACACATGGAATTTCCTCTTACACCTATGACAATAGTCTGGTTTTGTTGCTGAAGTATAGGATCACAGCCTGAATTAAACAAATACTATTATGGTCATTGGTTTCATTCTACTATGTGATGGTTAGTTACATCAGAATGTAACTAGTCGGGGAGATATTTTTCTCAATATATCAGAACAGTGCAAAAAAGTCCTGGCTATAAAAATGCTTCATATTAACAAAGGCAGTATTAGGTCAAGCAAGGTTCACAGACTCATAGAATGATTTGGGTTGGAAGGGATCTCGAAGATTATCTAGTTTCAACACCCCTGCCATGGGCAGGGACACATTCCACTAGACCAGTTTCCTTGCAGCCTCATGCAGCCTGGGCTTGAACACCTCCAGGGAGGGGCACATCCACAACCTCCTTGGCCCATGTGTTCCAGTCTCTCACCATTCTCGCTGTAAAGAATTTCTGCCTAATCTGCAGTCTAGATCTTCCCTTTTCAAGCTTCAATCTGTGGGGATCAAAGGAGGGTGATATTGCTTACTGATTTTTAGAATTTGCAAGTGCATAAGATTCCTTTCCAATACAGACAAAAGTATGAAAAGAAAATGCCAACAATATAAGCATTGGATTATTCTAAATTAGCTTAAAATAAAGCAGCCTCCACGTAACTGAATTTCCACTTTCTAAAGTGTTAACATCAATAAGCTGCAAGAGAATTTCCTGAATTCACTTTGTTTTAGCAGCAAGTAAATATTTATAAAAAAGGAAAATCACAGAGAGTAATTTCTTTCCACTGATGTCAGTGCTTCACTCCTGCCTCTTTGAGGTGTATGTTTTTCCTACTAAATCATTTTAGTGCCTCTGTGTTGGAATCTCACTTGGTTGGAGAACAGTGTAATAGAAACACACTGGCAGAATTCAGTATTGTGTAGGACTAACGCCACATTGGGATCGTTTTTTTGTCACTGATCCTATAGCAAATGTGGAGTAGTGCTGGATAATTCCATAGTGAAAAAAAAATCTGTCTAGATGAATCTCTCTTAAATACACTGTCAGAATGGCACATGCTGTCTCTCTGCTGGCAGGCAGAGCTCACCACATGCTGTAAGACTTAGAGGAATTTGCATGAAGTGGAATATCTCATGTGTATGACTTTCAAGCTGGGGGGAGAGAGTGTTCAGTGTCTTCCCACACCCTGCTAGAGTACTTGGTCCAGTCACATGCACCCTCTCGTTGTGTATTATTGTCCCCTTGATAACAAGAGTTACATTGATACCATTTTGTAAAGCACTGAAACTCAACATTAAATGCTGCTAATCAGGAAGACTTACTGTTATGTATCTGTCAGAAGCTTAACTTATTTCTAGAGTGGTGCTTCCCTGGAAGCATTTCTTCTGAGACCTCTGGCAGTTACTTTACAATTCCTGCTCCTGGACATATCCAAAGTTGAATATGATTTTTGCACATATGTTCCAAAAGACAAAACCGAGACTGCATTCTGAAATGAAAACTCTGATCTGCCTCGAGATAGGTGGCTTCAAATTAAGAGTCTCCTAAATGTTGCCTGATCACTGTTTGATTGGCATTCTGGAAATGCCAAAGAGGAGGGAGGAAGAACTGTAAAAGTCATCGAGACAAATGTTGCCGTTAATTGGGCACTGACTCAGATTAGTTTTGCAGTTCATTTAAAATGATATGAAAATATTTACTGATTTTGTAAGAGATATTCTGGTAATTTTTTTTTTATGATTTTGTATTGTGTTGACAGCCAAATGTTGTAGCACTGTGTCTCATTTAGTGAAACAAAGTGGGACTTGTTGTTGTTTGACATAAGAATTTTTTTTAAAGCTCATCTGAAGTGTGCACAGATGTGTATTCTCTAAAACATACAGAAAGATTTCAGCATCTACTTAGTGATCCCTGTCAAGGGTTCTGTCAAGACAGAAATCATGAATTTGTAAAAGTCCATTCATGTCAGATCATTTGAAGTTTTTCTTAAGAAATGCTTTCTAATTTGGTCTTGGAGAAGGTGGAAGATGATGCCAAACTAAAGACCTGCTGCTGAGATCTTTTTCCTCCTTGATTGCTTAGTGAAGAGCCTTCCCAGTCTTTTAACTTCAGCCTCTGTTAGGTACCCTGTTTTCACAATGAAGATGTATGTATGCGACTTGGGTTAATCAAACTGTGTGAAGGTTTGAGTGAATGTTGAAGTAAAGATGTGTAGAGTTAGTGGCTATCACCTCACAGTAAAAGTAGATCAACAAAGAACTTGTGGTGTTTATCTTCTGGAAGCTTAGCAGCAGTACTTGTGCAGTAGTGCGTGACTGCGTGAAAGCAGTGAGGGCTGTTTTAATCGGAATTTTGGAGCCAAATTCTTTCCTTTAACACAAACAAAACTAGAGAGAGTTTCTCATCGGTTTCCCAGAGCACGAATTGATAGCTGTACTGTATTTAGCAAAAACACAATCACCTTGCATTGTTCAGGGTCCAAAACATCTGTAGGACATGCTCATGTTTTGCAGGTCAGCTGCTGTCAACATCTAGATTTTTACTGCAGTGGTAGCAGGAAGAAATTATTTTCCTTTTAGAAAATCAGAAGTGATGCCAAGTTTCCACAGATTAATGCTATTCCATGCTATTGTTCTTAAGCTCTTGCCTTGTAGCCCATCGGCAACAAGACTTGCCCATTTTTCCTGTTAGAAAGAGCACTCTAACTGCTGCTTTCTGGTAAACACATTTTTTCGCACCGGCCACACGCAACGGGAGAAGCTGTTACTTCACTGAGTGTGTAAGGCTGCTCCTGAGTATAGAGGTGTGAGTGTCAGACGTGCTACAGCTTTTCCCACCTGGAATGTGATAAATACTGTGCATTTATCTTGCATATTTGCCAGGCTCAAAGTTACTGAATTGTCCTCAGTAGTGAACTCAGTTATTTGTTTATCTATGGAACATATAAAATTCCAGTACTGATCAATTTTGGAAACATGAGGGCAGTAGCCCCTAGACAGGAATAGCTGTTGAAAATGCTAAATATTAATTTTAACCATTAAAAACCTGCCACTCATTTTTGGCAAATCAGGAAAAATTCTCCTGTCTTCAGTGTAAGCCAAATGGTAGTTTAATTTGATACAAAGACATCCCAAAAATGTGGTTGAATATATTCATAGACTCTCTTTTGATCCAATTTCAATGTCTGCATCCTTCAGCTGGTACTTATCCTTTCACATACTAAACACATTATTCAAGATGTGGTCTCACCAGGGCAGAGTAGAGGGGAAGGAGAATCTCCCTTGATCTCCTGGACACACTCTTCTTAATACACCCCAAGATCCCATTGGCCTTCTTGGCCACAAGGGCACACTGCTGTGCCGTGGTTAACTTGTTATCCACCCCATCTCCCAGATCCCTCTCCACAGGACTGCTCTCCAGCAGATCACCTCCTAGGCTGTACTGGTGCAGTTTATTATTCCTTCCCAGGTGCAGGACTCTGCACTTGTCCTTGTTGAACCTCATTTGGTTCCTCTGTGCCCAGCTCTCCAGTCTGTCCAGGTCTCACTGGATGGCTGCACAGCCTTCAGCTGTATCAGCCAAGCCTCCCAGTTTGGTGTCATCAGCAAACTTGTTTAGCAGACTGTCTGTCTGTCCCCTCATCAATGTTATTGATGAAGATGTTGAAAAGGACTGGACTCAGCATTGATCCCTGGGGGACTCCACTGGTTACAACTCTCCAGCTGGACCTAGCACCATTGATCACCACTCTTTGAACTGTATCTTGTAACCAGTTCCTAATCCACCTTACTGCCTGCTCTTCCATCCCACATTTGCTGAGCTTGCTCCCTTCCTTGAAGGGGCATTGTATTTATGGAGAAGAAGAATTTGTAACAAATGGAAGGAAATCTGTGCTGCAGCCATTCTGCTGCTGCTTTCATCCTTGTGTTGTGCCACGCGTGAGGTTAGGCAGGGTTTGAGGTATTTTTGTGGACTGCAACTGAAACTTTGGGAGACAACAAAGCTTATTTGGGAATGTCAAGCCTTCAGTTAAAAGATAAAGTCACAGTGAATATTAATATTCCCTGCTGGGATCGCTACAGATGTAATTGAGTTAACTTTTTTTTTCCTCTCTGAATTTCTTTGGTCTTTCTCTTTGCCTGTTTCCCCAGTCTTGCAGACTCTTCCCTTAGTGAGCATTGGTCCCTTTGCCTGCTCTCTTCACTGGCTATAGAAGTTACTTTCCCTCCAGCTCTTGCTTTATGAGAAAGCTGACTCATGTCATTCTTCACTTCACTAACTCGCTTGTCTTTTACTCCGTGTTACTTAGAGATTCCTATTCTCTTTGGATTATACTCACTAATTTCCCCCATCTGTTACTCTTTAACTCATTAATTGTGTTATTTAATTCAGTCAAACATTGTAGGATAGAGTTTATGTGTAACATGTTGTACAAATTAATACTAATTCTAATGAGACAAATTGCAGTGACCAGACGGTGTTGAGTATGTGACATTTTGCAGAGTAGTTCAGTCTGGTTTTAGTCCAGTTGTGAAGAGATGTTGGACTGAAGTTAGTCACTCAATTTTAGTAGTGCACAAAACCTCAAGGTCTTTTTATTTTCTTTTATTTTGCTAAATGCATTAAGACTAAAATATGTTTAACCCAGAGATCTTATTTGGTAAAATCCAACATGGATTAACCAGTTCCCACTAAGTCTCTCAGCTGCACCATTCTGTAGTTGCAGTGAAGCTATCATGCAAAATACTTGCTTCTCAGCATCGGTGGCACCTGGTGCTTTCTTAAAATCAGCATCCAAACCTTTCCATTAGTTTTATTTTGCAATGCAAGCGAACAACACAGCTTTCAAGTATTACTGTGTCAAGAAGAGATGATGGGAAACAATTGCACTTCTAAGCCCCACATGCAGTTGCATCAACCAGTGTTTGTCTTATGGTTTTGTATTAGCTGCTACGGAAAGACTTGTGTGTGAGCTCTCCTTTCTTATTCCTAGAAGCATTTCAGTAGTGGATAAGCTGGAAGGTAATTGAAGGAATCAAGTTAGTTATTCTGGAGGTTTTTTTCGCTTTAGCTGAACATTGGTTCTGTGTGTTAATGGTTGACTCCAAACTTTCGGTGTTATTATGCGATCACTCTACAGTAACATATCAGGAAAGAGGCATGTGGCTGTGAAGCACTAGCTCCTGATGACTAATTCTCTTTGCATTAATTTCTTTCACATTAAAGACAAATCTGCTTCTTTACTGGTTAACACTGAATGGTGATCTCTTTTTTAGCCCATTTGAGCAGGAGAAATAATAAAAGAATAGTGTTTAACCCCACAAAACACTTCTTAAGGTCCTTTTCAGGTAGTTCTTTGTTTAAAAAAAAATAAAAGAACTTTAAGAGTCTAGTCTTTAAAACTTCAAAAGGCTTGTAAAAGTCTGTTTTAATTTTAGAATCTGTATGCCACAAAAAGATCTGGAAAGTAATTGGTAAATGCTCAAAGAGTTTGGGGTTTCTTTTGTTTGTTTTGAAAAAAGGAGACAGCCTAAGAGTAATGCTGCTCATTATTTAGTTTTCATATAATATATCTGATTTTCAGTACCACTGTAACTTTGCAAGTTACATTAGAGTCGATGTTTTAATGTTTTAGATATGTAGTTCAAATGATGATTTTTATGAATGTTCATAGGGTCTGTGTTCCCATTGACTGATTTACATTCTGTCATTGGCAGAATAAAAAAAAATGAAAAGTCCTAATGTACTTTATCTCTCTGTTAGTTGAAATTTCACTTAGGATGCAATAACCGACCTTAAAGCAGGCATCTAAACCCAGCATTATAGCAAAGACACTTAGGAAATTCCAGCAGTTTTGGTGGGTTGTTTTTTTTTTTTTCTTTCCAATCACTATCACTGTTGCTCTTGCAATTTGCATTTGAAGATGAAGAAAACAATATTAGACTTGCAGAGGGAGTTAATATGTGTCCAAAGCGTTTTAGTTAAAAACTAAAAAACCTCCACTGTTTTATGGGTTAGACTGATGTTGTGGTCTGCTCTGCTGTGAGGGCATGTGAGCCACAGCTCCTGGATTTTGATAGCTCCTGCATCTCTGATCTATGCAAATGTCAAGTCAGTTCTTTACTATCTTCATGGCTCTGTTTCCCATGTCTGAACTGAGAGCACTATTTCCTTAGGGGTGTTCACCACACGCTGCTGGCTGTGGAAGCTGTTGCTCCAGTGTTGTTGCCTGCTGTGCTTTTTGCCCAGTCAGTTGCTCTGTAGTCTGCTGCTGAGGCCTTTTCAAACATGTTTCCATCAGAGAGGACGTGTGTATGAAAAAGGCTTGGGGACACATCCAAAAAGACCCTGCACTTTACTGAAGCTGTGGCTGGTTGCAGTCTCTGTGCCATCTGGACTGCTTGAAGGCTGTGTGGCAGGTTGAACTGGGTGAGACTTGCCTGTATTTGTCAAAATAACAGGAAGAATAATTTAATCTACCAGCATTTGTTTAGCTCAACATGTCTGTTTTACGAGGATGTGAGTGAATGTGTTTCTGTTGTTGGACTTGCTGCTTTCTGTACAGGGGAACGCTGGTGAAGTAGGGTGCTGCTGACATGCTAGCACATTTTAGTTCATCCTTAGGTCAGATGGTTTTGGTCAGGTCTCTAACATTGTCTGTCAGGGTTCAGATTTTTGCAAGTGCATGTTTCTCTTAGCACTGGAATGTTCCAGATATCCTCCTTAGGATTTATCATGCACCGAGGCATTGGGCTGGTTTCACAGTACAGAAATAGGGGTTTGAAACCTCTAAGAAATAGGAAATGTGTTAATAATCATAATTTATTTTGATTCAGATCTATTGGTTGGGTTTTGGTGGTTTGGGGGATTTTTGTTTGTTTGTTTTCTTCAATACCACAGCCTTTTTTTCTGAGTTTGTTTGGGCTTTTTTTTAGGGGTTTGGTTTGCCCTCGCATTAGTTTATCTGGTTTTCTGCAGTTACTATTAATAACTAAGATTTGTATTACATACTGTCAGTGAGAGCTTCCAATTATGTCTCTTATGAGAAGCAGGGAATGAAAAGCTGCAACTTTAACTGCGTAGCCAAGTTGCTTGTTGCAGCCTTCTGCACTCAGGAAATTTAGTGAAGTGGACAGGCTGAGCCTGGTTGGTGCTTGCTTGATTAACACTACTTTGGCACATTGTGAAGATGAGGAGATGGACAATATTCCTAACCATCTCCAGAAGGGATGATTATGATTGTGAGAAGGCAGTTACAGAAAATGAAGTATGCGTTGGTGCGTTTCCTTCCATGCTGCGTCACTAATGCTGTGCAGGCTGTCAGTCCTTCAGACCACTAGAGATATTCATGAAATCAGTCTACAATCCTGAAGATTTAGAGAGGCAGTTCGGTTAGCTGGAGGAGAGTGCCAAAATGGAAAATAAAATTAATACAATTTACAAGAAGATTGCCATAGAAAATGGTTGAATTTCCTACAGTCCCCTGGTTTTTGCCTGACTGCAAGTGGAAGCTGAGCATAAAGACAAAGCAGAAATAAAATATATAGATAAGCCACTTTAGCCCACAATAATATCACAAGACACTACCTGAGCACCTAATTTATTTTTAAAATGTGCTTTGAAATAATGCACAGTAAAATGCCAGAAAAATGCAGGTTGGCGTCTTGCTGGATTTAGTCTGGTTTTATCTGATCACACAGTTCTACTTTTTCAAGCCCCTTTTGTTGTGCTTTGCATGTCTCTTGCTTTCAGATCTTACTAATTTTTGCCTTCCTAAGCCATTTTATCATGCTTTTACCATTCATTGCAGCTCTGCTGTGCCTCACTGTCACACCACAGTGATTCCCTGTCATGAAATCAGCCTTCAGCATAGAACTTCCTTCTTATGGGTTTGAAATACACTTTACTTTCAACTCTTCTCTGTCCGGGTTGCCTGATCATTTGTCTGGGTTGAAGGTCTGTCTTTAAAGAACTAACATTTTGTTGGTGGCAAAAGAAAGGGGAGGTGAAGGAAGGGTCAGAGTGTGGATCAGTGTTAAACAAATTGTGAAGGTCACAAAGAATTTTAATCTGGCTTGAAAAAGAGACTTGTATTCAGCAGCACATTTTTGTTTGTGATGGTCTGAATGGACAATTGTGGCTACTTTGAGAATTTGGTGTAGACTGCATGACTGGTATAAATTGGATTAGTCTCATGACAAGGACATAGCCCCCCCCTTTTTTTTTTCTATCTGCCTGATGGAAAGCAGAAAAAAGCCCTGTGTGACACATCTTGACCTGCAATGTCAATGTGGGCTTTTGTGACAGGCTCTGATTTCTGGCCTCTTATTTGATACAGCCAGTTTGGTGGAGACTAGAAGGGAGGCTTGCTGCAACACAAAATGTACTTACAGAAAAGAGTATCTGGTGGTGAGTACAGATGACTGCCATTCTGTCTCAATAGTCATTAGAAGGCCAGAATTTCTCTCTGAAAATGGGGCAAAGTCTTGGGCTTGTTTAACAGAGGGGTGAAGTCATACCAAAAGATGCACAGTGTAATGTCCTGTGCCGTGGTGTCACCTTTTCTGTTCTTCCATCCAAATATCCCTGTGCCGTCCATTTCCTCCAGTCGTTTACATCTGACATTTCTTTTCCGCTCCATCTACCTTCCTTTCATTTTCTTACACTGCTCTCTTCCCCTCTTTACCATAAAAAATAAGTGAAAGGACACCAGTAAGGAAATAATTTTGAGTACTGTTTTTCCTTAGCCTGAAGATATCTTGATATTCTGATTTTGTGCCTATTTCCCTCTCATTCCCAATGCAGCCCTCCCTGCCTCCATTTGCACTGGTAGAGGGTTGAGAACTTGGAGAATTCCAGTGGAAATATTATTAGTGCGTCAAATGAAAAGGAATTAGGTGCAGGTTGTGTAGCAGAAACCTGATATGCAGTACTCATTACTCTACCTGCATTCACAATGCAGATATAATGATTTCAATTAAAACTTTCTGTAATATTTTCAGTTCTAGAAAGGGAGTATCAATTGTTGTGTTTGGGGTTTTCTTAAGGTTAAACTTCTGTCATTGGTAGACAATGCAGTGCAGTTTTCTTAGTGCAGTGGATCAAGATCTTTTCACTTTCAGTTTACAGGACTCACAAGAGAATGATTGTCATGTTTTTCCTGAATATTAATTGCAAATAAGGGACTGTAGTCTGAGCAGAAGTAGCTAAGTGTTTCTGCAGTCAGTAAACAAACAGGAGCATGGTGAGAAAATCACATCTACACTACAGGGTTGCAATTTCAAGGCATCAGACTTGGCTGCAAATACTCCGATAGCGAATTGTGGCATTGTGCCAGTGTCATGACCACATTTGAGTGATGTCTCCTGGAAGCTCTGTCATTTGTATCACAAATTCTGGTGGGTTTTGTTGGAGATTTATTTCAGCTTACACCACAGACCTTTAGAGGAGATAAAGAAAATTGAAAACATCATGTGGTGTAACAAATCCAGAAGCATCTACTTCTCCAAGCATGTAGACGTTCCATTATCTCATGCAGATTTGAGAAATGTGTTCTCTTTGTTAAAAAAGTATTTTTTTTCTCTTCCTTTATTCAGAGACCTGAGTGAAAACCAGATAAAAGGAATCCCTAGAAAGGCCTTTCGAGGAATCATTGATGTGAAGAACTTGTAAGTGACAACTTCATTAATATTTGTGGTGAAAAACATTCTCCCTAGGTTCCATCTGGCCGTTACTGTTTGTTTGAGTGCCGCGTGGTTAGCTCTGTGCAAAACAGAAGGGAGCTGTGGAGCCTGCTGTCTGTAGGGTATTGTCAGGGGCCTCACATGCTACTTTGATCCCCATGTACACTCTGCAACGCACACGGGAAAGCTTTGAGCAAAGAAAAAAAGCATACCGAAAGGCTTTGCCCCTCTGCAGTACTGTCCTGCAAAATCCAGTAAAATCACAGTCTGAGGCTTCAAAGCAAGATGTGCATTGGAAAAGAACTGGTAGAGTTTGGGGATGAAACTGAAATATTTCCGTTAGATTAAATTTTCTGTCTCACGGCTTGGGTGGGAAATAAATATGGCAAAACATGGCACACAGGCAGAGTAGTCGAGTACAAATATCAGCAAGTGAAAAGATAATGTGGGAAATTAACTGTGCATACTGTAACAGTTTTATTGAATATTAAAATGATTTCTTAAAGCCATTGAAGAGAAAAATAGGTTGTGCTGCTTGTGCAATGAAACTGGTTTGTCCTAGACATTTTCTATAACATACAGTCTGAAATATGTGTACACAGATTTTCAGTTCCTTGGGTTTAGTGCTGCTGGAGGCTCTCACCTGTTACGTACTAGAAAGGCATTTTTGGGCACACGTGCACACTAGTACACCATTGGCATTAGTGTCAGCAGGAGGTGAATTGGAAAAGGAAATAACAGCCAGCATGTTGGCCATCAGGATTTCCTGACAAAACTTGCAGCCACTCTCACAAGCATTTCAGAGCCATTGCTATTAGCACAGTGTTTCCACACCTGAAGCTGAAACCTGATAGACCACCATGTTAAATATTGGAACTGGAGCATAAATACTGTGGATTTTGGGGGTTTATTTAGCAGAAGAGTCAGCTGAAGGAGATCTGAAAAGAAGCACTTTTCTACAGTCAGTTTTGCAACATACCTGTGCTGTTTTCATTTCTTGTCCCAGTGTATAACCTCTTCAGTGTCCAGACTAATTTTGTTTTCTATAGGCAGCATGAAAACTGTTAAGAGCAGTCACCATGACTCAGAGCAGGACATCTGCATCCAAGGGCAAAGTACAGTTCTTGGACTTTCTCTGAATATCACATCACTGCTGTGTGGCAGAGAGTATCACATCACTGGGATTTGTGCAAGGGAGATAGTACTGAAAGAGACCAAAGCAGGATTACCCGCAGCTGGGAAACAGCCACAGGAACAACCCTCTGAGATGCCCCCCTGCTGTCTCTGAGCACTGTGTAAGGTTTCTTTGGAAACTTTGGGTTAGACAGAATGGGAGAACAGACTTCCACGCATTGTACATTTACAGCTGTTTCTGCAAGCATTCAGCATCCTAAGCTTGTGTTTCTTCAATGATTTGTTACTTGCTCTGTGCGTATTCAACAGCGAGTTAGGTTTTGCAGGTATGAAAGCTTTTTCTACCTGAATGTGAGCCTGAGAAAGTACATCTTGAGGAGCCAGTTAAAGCCATCTAAGCCTGTGTGAAGGTCTAGTTTTAAGACATGGGAAGATAGTACAGATTTCAGTTTATAGTGGAAAGAAGCTTGTGCATTTTAGGTGGAAGTGTGGCTTTTTTGTCTTTTCAGCATGAACTTTACTTGCATTCTGTAATGTAGAGGAACAATAGATGGTGTTTTGTTTCAGAAAAATCTAACTCTCCTAGCTATAATTCACTGTTAGTTGTCTAACTTCATTTAAAGTAGCAAAGTTTGCATTCAGAGTTGATTTCACCTCTGGCAAGCTGTCAGAAAAATCAGTGGTGTTCTTTGATTTATGCGCCCAGTCTCATTGAGGAAGGAACCAGGGTCGCACCTTCACATAAGCCAAAACCAAGGGACAGATGGCTGGAGTGCTTACAGGAACTCCATAAATGTTGAAATCTTAAGCTTTAACAAGAAATTGTGACTGTCAAGTTGGTCAACATCTATTATTTGGTGTAATAGACACATTATCAGGAGTGCTTCCCTGTAGCCATAGTTTCTTGTCTTTCAGGAATATTGAAAGTTATCACGGCATCATAAAGTAATTCTGTGTGGAAGTGACCTCTGGAGGTCATCCAGTCCAAAAGAACTCAACTCCTCAGCAGGAGTGCAAAACTTAGTAGTCTAACTAATAGGTTTGCTGATATGAGCCACGAATACTGATTATTTAGATAAGTAGCAGGAGACGCAGACTTTTCACTCAAACCCGCAGTCAGGTTTTGTTGATAAGGAAAGGATGACTTGTGTACCCAGGGTTGTGCATTAGATCAGATGACTTGCTTCCCAACACAGACTACTGCCCTGTGAGCTACTGAGAAAAAAGTGAAAAAATCTTTAGCCAACTTGCAGCTGGAAATACATTAACGTTTCTGCAGCAATAAGGGTGTGATGCGAGCTGAACCAAGTTAATATTTAAAGCTCTTAAAGCTCTAAGCAGTAAGTTTAAACATGCCAATTCCCTTTCTCAGTATGCATTTGGCAGTCACATCACTCCCTTGTGAGTCCCAGAAATGACCATGCCAGTAAGCAGGAATGTTCAGGCACCCAGAGGAAGAGAATGAGTCTTTGCCTTTTGGTGTCCTTCAGCTGTTCGTGCACCTGCCCTGCCTAGTGCCTGGTGACACATACGCGCTAACTTGCTAGCAGCAGGGTTGGCTGTTTCTATGGTTATCTTTTTATTGTGTTATCTCAGAGTTCTTCCACCTTACAAAACATGGGTTTGAGGGATCTTGGAGACTTTTAAACATACGAAATAAAATTACATATTCTCCCACATCACCCGATTCTTTCCAATTTATCTTTAAAATTCATGTAGGGAAAGGCTGACATGGAAATGTCTCTGTTTCCATGGCTTGACATTTAACATGGCCTTAAAGTCTTCCAGTTCCTGCATTAAGTGCCCAAATGTCATGGCAAAAGTAATAACTCTGTAGATACCATAATAGGGACACAGTGAGTGCTAGACCATCTGAAAGTCTCCAGATTAGTGCTGTTCTTAACAGCAGCTTGGAAAGCTTCCCTCAGGAAAAAAAATGCAGAGAAGTTGATGCAACAGACTAAGCCAGAGCATGAATTCCATTCTGAAATAAGGTCAGAAATGCACAGCCTAAGGGCTTCACATAAATTACAGTGGGTCCCATTTGGAAGCTGTGAGACCTGCCCTGTCTCAGCATGACCACTGCAGTAAGCAACACAAAGTGGAGCATACTTGTATGAAAATAAAAAGATTTCTTGAACTGGAGAGGGGAGGAGCTGCTGCATGTGCTAAGCAGTCAGGGTCTGGTGATGTCCCTCAAGCACCAAGACTTCAGAATCTGATACCGATGAGATTTTAGTCATTTAAAAAAAAAAAGTGTTATAGAAATAGCAGCATTTCAGGATATTTTTCACCATGCCTTTCTTTTTAAATGCTGAAAGCTTTCTATCTTTTGTCATTTTCCCAGCAGAGCAGTGAGCCCAGAAAAAATGAGCTCACATAAGAGCCATGCTAAACAAGAGCTTTTAAAGGTCGGGGAGGCGATGTTTTTGCATGAGACAAAGCCAAAGCAGGGGCTAGCAAGATGAGGCTTTAAAACTTCCAAGTAGAGGAAATTTTGTTGTATGAATTATTTTCACATGAAGTGTTTTCTGCTATTTTACTGTAAAATCAAAGGAAGAATCTGCACACAAAATTAGTAAGTTATTTCCAATGAAAATACAGAATTTCAGCTTTTAGAGAGCTTCAAGAATGCATCATGCCTGTTATCAAGAGTGAACTGACATAGGAATTTGGCATAAGCTGACACTTAGAACATGTTGTAGAATAGATGCATAAATGCTACCCAGTGATCCTAAAAGAGTTGAAGAAGAAAGGGCAAGAGAGGGCCAGCTTGCCATGTGCACCTGTATTCAATTTCTGTTACTTATTACTGAGAGCACAGGAAATGTTTCTTGCAGGAATCTGGCCTGAAGTAAGCACATTTATTTCAAGAATTGAAGTATATGGATTTGGGTCTTGTTGAGCTTTGGGCTAACTCAGCACTGTCAGCCTTGGCCTTCCACCATAAAAACACAGAGAGATGCCTCTTGCATTTCTGCACATTTACCCCACTCATATCACAACTTGGCATCCAGATGAGTGATTCTCTGGTGAGGCATTTCTCCAGTTTCTGTTGAATGAGCCTGTGTAGCCCACCTTAATGAGGGCAGCCAGATTCCCAGAAGAGAAATATGTGGAGGTTAACTCAAAAAAGGCTCTTGTAACAGCAGCCACCATTCTTTTAAGTTGTGGCTGTTGGTTCTTTGCAATATGTTCCTAGCTCTTCTCTCACTGTACTCTCTTCAGGACTGTGAAGCTGAGCATAACCAGTCAAGCTGCCTGAGAACTGCACAGTGTAGTAGGAATGTGATTCTAGAGAGAAAAGATATTGGGACTTGTGTCACAGAGACTGTTCTCCCATAAGAAATGCCCAGGGCAGATTTCAAAGAACTGCTGCCCTGTATCTTTTTACCATCTCTCGATAGAAGTTTATTCCTTTGTTTTGCAGCATTGCAGTAAAGAAAAATCAGTAGCCCATGACTTACCAGCAAGCAGACGTGTCTGAGACTAACATGCTTGTGTGTTTCCCTAAGCTTTTGCTTCTCTGTCATCAGTTCCTATCCTGCACCTTTCAGCCTGAAAGAAAAGTTACTTCTGTAAGCAGTAAAAGTGCAAATGTATCTCATGTACATAGAGTGCACCGACATGGTGTCAGCGTCTATGTCAATGCAGCCTCCGTGATTCAGATCAAGGAGCAAGTCCTGGTGACAGGCCTTGACTGGTAGGAACTGACCAACGTCCAGGCTGTCTGTAGAGTTTCATCTCTGCTGTACATGGTCCTCTCTTCCACATCAGGATCTTCCAGCCAAGGAAACAAAATGATTCACTGGAAGAAAAACANTCCCCCTGCACAATTTGAGGCTGTGTCCCCTTATTCTGTTGCTGGTTGCCTGGGAGAAGAGACCAACCCCCACCTGGCTACAACCACCCTTAGGTAGTTGTAGACAGCAATGAGGTCAGCCCTGAGGCTCCTCTTCTCCAGGCTAAACAACCGCAGCTCCCTCAGCCTCTCCTCATAGGGTTTGTGTTCCAGGCCCCTCACCAGCTTTGTTGCCCTTCTCTGGACACGTTCCAGCAGCAGAGCAGGGGCGAGCTAACCTGACAAGGTAGACACCCCATTTGAACACCACACAAAGCCAGAACCACATGAAATTACAGTTATTGCTGCTTCTGTAAGAAGCTGGTGTGATGTTTTGCGTTTTGATTCACCGGAGCTTAGTTCTGTGCACATTCAGCGTCTGTCTTTTTCATTTTGTAGGCTTTGATTGTAAGATAGAACTTTGTAGCATTAGGATTCAGAAAAACACAAGCTAACAGCTTCATCTGTCATTATAATAGAGTCTCATTGCATTCTGTCTAAATATTTCTCAGCCTCACCGTAAGATAATAGCTCACATTACCAGACCTGCGAGCTACTTTCCTTGCATCCCGGGGCCACTTAGGAAATTGTGCGTAATATCCTTCTTTATAGCCCTAAAGGTTCCTTTGGAGGAAGAAATTAAGCATTTAGATCTTTAAAAATGCAGAAATACATCAGCACATATGTGACATTTAACACTTTTGTAAGTCAGTACACATTTATTTTCCTGGTGGTTACATTACCTATGCAATATGAAAAATCAGAGCTGTGCCAGCACTGTAAAATATTTTTGTGACTATTAGTTTCAGTTTCTTATTTGTTAAATGGCTTTTCCTGGAAGAAACTCTTACTTTTTCTACATCTATCTACTATTAGCATTGATCCATGTGACTTTTACAAAAATTAAACATCTAGATTGCACACTCAGGTTCTGGAAAAAGCTGAACTTGCTTTTTACATTGAAAGGTATTTTGCATTCACCTACACAAAGTATAAAAATGTGCCTGTTTCTTTTTTATCCATCACAGCCAGCACTGCAGAGCATATTTGTAACTGTTACCATTCGGCCATAGAATAAAAATAATTAACAATACCTGTGAAGTTAAAGTATTGGACAAACCCCAGGAAATAATGATTGATTTGTGCATAGCCATTTCACTAGCAGAAAGAAAGCAAGTGATTGTGAATTATTTGCTGCACATAAATATGCAGTATATCCTACTGAAATGTTAGAGTAGAAAACATGACTCCTCTAGTCTGGGTTCTCAAGGGAATCTGTTATCTGGAGGCCTCTGAAATTCCTGGCCTTAATGTCTTGACATTTGTATACAGTATTCAGCGGTACTAGTGCAGTTTGCAGTAAAATGAAACAAAAGAAGATAAACAGTTGGGCAGATTTTCCACTCACTAGGTGTAAAATCTGGAGTAGGTCTACCGAACTCAGTGGTTGACCTCAAATAAAAGCAATGAGATGGCTGTAGGAGAATTGGTTATCACATGTTGGCTTCTGTACTTGCTTATGTATCTTTCGGTAGGCTGGACAACGTGTGTCTGTGTTTGATGATGTGCATGAAAGGCATAGTATATGTTAAATATAAATACAGGAGAATTTAAAGAAAGGATAACTTTCTGTTATGGAACAGATTTCAGATTTCTTTGATCTCAGCTGGTAGTTTTGAGTGTTTTCAGAGCTGGCAAAAGAGGTCAGAGGTATTGAAAGAGTCAGCTATTTCAAAGTACTCGTTAGGGACAAGCCTTTTGCACTCTTTGGTTGGGGGCAGATCAGATTGCTATAACTGTAAAAATGTGTAAATAATTTTCCCTCTCCTTCTCCATAAATTCCCACTGCACTCAATGTATTCTTACAGTGTATTCCTTTCTGTCTCTTGTAATTGGTATTCATTGTGATAGTGACCATAATGAATTCGAGAGGGATCTCCATGGCCATCACATTTGTTTTCCTAGAAATTCCACAGTAATGCAGCATTATTATGACATTAAACTAACACATTATCAATTTAGCACCTTCTACGGAGAAACATCACCTGCAGCTTAAGTTAATTTTATGAATATATTAGTTTGAGCTTTTGCCATCTGTTCTACCCCTTGCCATAAACGCAAAAGGCATATATTTCACAATTGACTCATTAAAAAGATATGATTGATTGAAATGCACATGCATGTTCCCTATACAATACAGAACGCATTTAAGGTGAGATATGCAAAACTAACCAAGCAGAGCAAATGTTTTATGATACAATAATGTTTATTTCTTCTTCAGCTGGCCAGCATGCCAAGTGGCACAGAAAATGCTTGCTTCGTTTGCATCTTGATTGCTGTGGCCCACCTTTGCAGGGACGAACTGCCTGTCGTGGTAGCTTTGCCAGGGGTACTGCTGCTGGATGTTCTGCCTGAGGACACTGTCATGTATTACCCTTTTGCTTTTCTGGCTTCTAGTTTATTCAGTTCTCTATCACTAACCTTTGAAATCTATCTATCCTGAGCTTTTCTTTTCTATCTTACAGTAACAATTAGAGAAAAGGGTAAGAAACCTGAAATGCTGTGCAGCCTGACAGGCAGGAAGGTGTGGGGAGGAATTGCATCTTTATTAGCCCCCAGCGGAAGGTGCCTTACTGTTTCCACCAGGTACATTGTAGCTGCTGCCACCACAGCCACAAGTAAACCTGTTAGGAATGTAAAGATTAGCACTTTTAAGTTCTATGCAGAAACTGCATCCTTCTAAATAGTTTCTTCTCTGCATACAAGGAACAATCACAGCCAGTTTGGGGTTTATTTTTGCTGCAGTGGGAAGGGTTACAATGAGTACACACACCATCTGTACCTCCTGATGGTCCCTAAAAGTACAGCACCTTGACACAAGGGTGTGTACCCTGTCTGTAGGCAAGGCTGCTCATAGTGTCCCTTCCCTTGCAGAAGAACTTTCTGCAAGGTAGCTGAGGGTGAGCAGAGTGTCTTGGATAAGGAGCTAGTTCTGTGTTTCTCTAGAATATGGTGCACACATACTTGTGCTCTCTACCAGTTTATTGTGATTGTCAAGAATATCGAGGGGGTTTCAAATGTCTTTATGATCTTAAAACTTTTACACGTTGCTTTTAGCATCGTAAGGAGTAGTCATTATGCAGAATTATCTTCTTGGGAAGAGACTTCTGTAGGGTGTTCACATTGTGCACCTATGCTAAAAGATGCCAGTTCAGCAGTAACCTTGCTGGCTAGGGACCTCATTTCAATCTTGACGGTGCAGTTTTGCAGATGCTTGGCAGCAGTGTTATGTCAGCTCTTCAGATGGTGAGCTGCAGGGTTTGGTCTCAACCTGCAGGGTATTTCTGTGTTTTATAAAGGGAATGCTGCTTCCTTGTTTTATCCCTGAACAACCTGGGGTGGCCCCAAATACATCAGGAAGCAATGGCAGAAACATGTGCGGGCTAATAGCCTGCAAATTCTGCAACACACATGATAAATACTGGAAAACTCCAGAACTATTTAATGAACTATTTAAATGTATGTCAGATTTGGTAGTGTGAATAGACTACACTTGCATTTTTAAAACACATTTTGGTTTATGTAATCCCCTTTCCCATGTCCCTTGCTAATAAATAAAACACCAGGTGGACTAACCAGGACAGAATGATCTTAAATCTGTTGAATGTGCTAAACTACCAGTTGTACTTCACTTGAGAGTGATTTCACAGACTGAAAAGGCAGCACTGATTTTTGTACTATTCTTTTTTCAAAAGAAAACATCTGCATTAAGTAGGGTGGATGTCTGCTCTGTTCTCCTGTCCACTTGCATTTCAAGAAATATTTGTTTTGTGGATGCCCACAGTTGTGGGTTCCACTGGCCACAAGGGATCTGTCAGCAGCCACTCATTAAAAGCTGAACCATCACTCCTGAGAAACAGATTTCCTCTCTGTAAAGGTTGCTTTCCCCTGAGTAAAATGCCAGATAAATAAAAGCTGAAATATCTCTTAAGTGTGCTCTACCTATAAAGCCTAAGTACGTAAGGCAGCAGTATTTAGTAGAGGAGGATGTACAGTTTGTGGCAGTTCATACTTTAGGACTTTCATTTTTGCGATGTGAATAAGAGCTGACTACCTCCATAATAAGTTTATAGATAATATTCATTAGCTGATTTCTGTATTTAGCATATTCCCTCTATATAGATTGTTTTCAATATTCAGTTTTGGGCATACCAGAGATTTTTTAAATATTGTAGCTGTAAGACAAGCATAAATACCAATTGTTCTTTGCTTTTCTGGAAATGTATTTCAAGCATCATTTAAAGACTGCAATTTCCGTGTTCATATGGTAAAATCCTAGTGCTGATGACAAGAAAGATGAAGTGTGCCACACAGACCTAAGCTGTCCTTTCCATCTATTTCAAATTCTGTTCTGATCTTTCCTATGTTGTGTATTTTGCATAATTTATTGCCTTCTCCTGTGTAAGAGGGCTGCTTCTGTAGCCATTAGAAGTGCAGCTCTGTAAGTTGGTCATCAGTGAGGATTTTGAAGACTGACATGGATGTGCTGTGTCCTGTCAGGAAAACAGCACATCCTACATGGTAACGTGGACTGATTGCACAAGAGACTGAACAAATCAACATTTGGATGTGAGAACCCCAAGTCTGATGGCCACTTTTTAAATTTGTAGTGATTTTTCTGCTTAAGTGAAAAGCAGTTCTAAGAAGTCAGTGTTTGGAATCTAGAGATTGAAGTTGTATAGGATTCACTTGGCTAAATATGACATTGGTGTGAAATTGGAAATGAGGCCACAAGCTCTATGTCCCTAGAGCTTCACAAAGGAATACTTCACCCAGAAGTCTGAAGGGGATCTGTTATAAGGGGGTTTGAAATCTACTACAAAAAGTCAGGGGGACTGTTAGTATTTCCAGAGATTACTTACCTGCTTAGTTATTTCACTGAGATCTGCTTGGTGCTTTTCTGGGCTTATTATTCTTCTATCCTAATAAAATATAAATAAATTTTGATGCAGCACCCATGGTGCAGCACTGCTTTTGTATAGAGAGTAATAAAGAGCAGATTTGGCCCTTTTCTGCTTTTAATAGTCTCACGAAAGTCTCTTTGACAGACACAAACTCCAGAAAATACCATTATTTACAAAGAGGCTATGTGGTATTCTTACTGTCCTTTTGATATGAAACTTGATTAAAATAGCATGTGACATAAGTTGAGAAAGTATGAAAAGCAAATTTTCTTTATTTTATACTTTTTTAGGCTAACCTATGCCTACAGTTTCTCTTTGTGTAATTTATGCTGTCTTTGTGCTATACCTTAATTTTGAGTACATTTGTTGAAAATGTCTCTGTAGCATTTATCTGATTGTCAAAAGCAGCTTTTATTCTGAAAAGAAAAAAAAATAGAGAGAGAGATAGTGCTGGTTTTAATTATAATTCTAAATAGCTTCATAACCACTGTAAACTCTGCATTTACATCATTTTTATGATAGCCACACCATTCCAGGTTTATTGATTTTGTCATTTGCTTCATTACATTTAATGCAAACCTTTTGTGCAGAATTATTCTGATGCTGTGCTGGGTACAGAGGGGTCAGTGTATGCAGTCTCTAGCCAAAACAGCACAGCAGTATCGTTTTAGTGCAGACTCCATGAGCTGTAAATACTGCCCGCCAACAGAATAAAGTTTGCCTTCTCCTCCTGACCTTTCCAGCTGGACAAAGTTAAAACCATAGCTTGAGACATCTTTTGTTTTTTCTTTCTCCCTCTGTGTTTCAGCTCAGCTCTTCAGTCCATGCAACACACGTGTTGTAGCTAGAGAGAAAGGGTCTTCTGACATGAGAGCAGGGCTCAGGCAGTGCCTGCTTATGCCATAGCAATGCCATGCTTTGCTGTGAGACTTGTCTGGCAGGACCGGCTTTGTGCAATGCTGAGATGTTGCCTACAATGAAGGGATCTGCAGGGAGTGCTGATCTGCTGCTCAGAGTCACTTCTAAAGAAATAATGAGCTTTTTGACTTTCAAGGAAGAGATACCGTGGGTCTTTGGAGTCCCCAATTGACCTACCATATCAGTGGCACCAAGTTTTGAGATTTCATTCTGTGAATTTGGTGTATGTTTTAAGGTGTATGTTTTAAGGAATGGTGTGGTCAGCAGGAGCAGGGAGGTCATTCTGCCCCTGTACTCTGCACTGGTTAGACCACACCTTGAGTACTGTGTTCAGTTCTGGGCCCCCCAGTTTAGAAGGGACATCGAGATGCTTGAGCGTATCCAGAGAAGGGCGACGAGGCTGGTGAGAGGCCTCGAGCACAGCCCTACGAGGAGAGGCTGAGGGAGCTGGGATTGTTTAGCCTGGAGAAGAGGAGGCTCAGGGGTGACCTTATTGCTGTCTACAACTACCTGAGGGGTGGTTGTAGCCAGGAGGAGGTTGCTCTCTTCTCTCAGGTGGCCAGCACCAGAACGAGAGGGCACAGCCTCAGGCTGTACCGGGGGAAGTTTAGGCTCGAGGTGAGGAGAAAATTCTTCACTGAGAGAGTCATTGGACACTGGAATGGGCTGCCCAGGGAGGTGGTGGAGTCGCCGTCCCTGGAGCTGTTCAAGGCAAGGTTGGACGTGGCACTTGGTGCCATGGTCTAGCCTTGAGCTCTGTGGTAACAGGTTGGACTTGATGATCTGTGAGGTCTCTTCCGACCTTGGTGATACTGTGATACTGTGTGATACTGTGAAGGTGAACAAAGCTTCCTCAATTCATAATCAATACTGCATTGCTTTTTCTGGATAGCACAATTATTATATTTAGTCCAACTGTTCAAAGTGATGAAAACACTGTTGCAAAACGAGTGAGTAAATACATTCTTATTTTCTTCAGGAAGAATGACTTAGGCTCAAAAATTAATTTCAGTAATTGACTAGGGGACTACATACCCTGCACTGCTCTTCCTTGACCACAAAATAAGATAGATGTCCTCGTTTCTTGACCCCACCTCAGCAAGGCTGCTGCTTGGCTATTAGTCCTCAACTCAGCTGCAGCTTTCTGTGCTAGAGCAGAACCGGGCATTTAAAACTAGGATGACAAGGACAAAGCCTGTGTAGCTTCCTATCACATGCAAAGCACAAAAGGGGATGATTATGCTCCCCATTCAGTGATTCTCTCTGTTATAAGGCTTTTCAATCTTGCAGTTGGGTGGCTCCCTTACATAAAGTGGCTGTAGGAAAAGGAAGCCACATGCAATTGTGTTCAGTCCAAACTTGTTATGCCCTGAAAGGGAAACATTTTTTGAGGAAAAAAATAATTCAACTGTAATGATACAGTTGTATTTTACAGTCTTGTAATCATAAACTGCTTTTAAATGAACACACATTCACTGTGTTTATACAGCAAGGGATGCTACAAAATCCTTTTAAATAGCTGAATTGCTGCATCATTTGAGATTGTCCTCAAAAGAAACTGAGGTCAGGTAAATCCTACATGGATGTTAAGAAGATGCTCTGAAGGATCCTCATTTTATTTTATTTTTTTTTAATTGTGTTTGTGCTTGGATCTGCTGTCTTTTCTTCCAGCACATAATAAGGACCTAACTCTTTAAGTGAAGCACAGAGGTAATCTTCAGGCACTGAAATACCTGTTAGGAGATGAATACAGTTGATTATGTAGGTGCAAATCTGAGGATGACTTTAGTAAAATAGCTAAGAGGTAGGCGAGAATTAATCTCTCCTTTTTTTAAGACCAGATGCCATAGGCTGAATATGAGATAGCAGCAGTGGAAAGGACTGTTAGATGATGATCTCGTTTGTACAACTGATTTCTGCTACCGAATATCATTTTCCTCCACTTTTTTTTTCTTACCAGAAGCCCAGGGGATCTAATTTTGCATTTGTTTACCCTGTGGAAGTCCCATGAATGTCTAAGAAACAAATGGGAGAATTCTGTCTTCACGTAGAAGGAACCTTTGCTCCAGTCTTTCATGGGATTTTTAAAGCTCTTTTTGGAGTTATTTTTCCAAGTCACTGAGCAGTAGAGTACAGCTTTGATAATATACATACACAACTTGTGCAAGGTGCTATTTTCACACTTAGAATTGTATTGTACTAGGAAATTGATTTCTTAATTGTTCTTTTGCAGGAAAATGCGACATTCAAGAATGATCATGATTATGTCCTTCTATAATTCTGCCTCAATATCCTGTCAATCAGAAATTGCTTATAAGGCAGACATGATATGTTAACACTGGAATATATAATGATATTTTCCCCATGAAAACAACACTACCCAACCCCAGAATTTAACTCAGACATAATGATGGGCTGCAGAAAACTATGGTATGGTGAACAAGAAGTCTCAATGCAAATGGTTTTCATTAAGATTCTCATAAGCACTTCTTGCTGCATTTCCAGGTGCACAACCAATGAGTCACCACATCCAGTCTACTTCTTGCTGCAGCAAAACACTCTTCTTTTTCATACATGTTAAAAACTGCTTGTTGTGATCTGTGCTGGGAAATAGATCTTTCTGGTGAAAAAAATGGCTTCAGAAATTAGATGTGTATTTCCTCCACCTCCTTCTTTCTTTTGCTTCCTTTTGTGACCCTTGGTAGCCAAGTACATGGGTTTCACCCTTGAACCTGCTTTATTTTGCACAGAATTTATATGTTTAAACTCAGGTCATACACAGTATCAGCTCTTAATTAAGTTGTGTTTTTAAAACCAGCCTTACAAGGAACATATCTGTAAGGAGGTCACTGGATGAGGGAACTCACGGTTTTCCAAACTGTTCTGGTGGGGATGTTGTTTAGATTTTGTTTGTTTTCAGCTCTCTATCTTGAGCTCATGTTGCTTTTCAAAGGTGTGACTCTCCCTTCTTGTGGTGCAGCTGAAAAAAATGATTTAGGGTTAATGTTCAGGCAAGGGATAGGGCATCAGGCTCTTGCCAGTAAGTTAGGTGAGCAACAGTCTGAGGAGGATGACTGGAAGGATGGAAGAAATGTACACTGAAGGCAATGGTGCAGGTATCCTCTTTACCTGCTTCCAAGAGATTTGTTGCTTTGATTGCAAGAAAGAAAACTCTGGGGCAGGGCTTTTGTCTGGTCGTTTTATTTAAGTGCTGTCACACTGCAGTATAAATCAGATGTTTGAGGTTTTGTGTAAAGGGTCAGATAAGGTAACTGGTATACTCTTTTGATCCATACTTGCAGCCTAATCCGACTAGGGAGTAAAAGTTTTCTTGCACATATCTGCCTTTTTGTTATGACAATCATGGCAGAGGAGCAGCTGGCTCTGCTATGAGTATATTTAGGGACTAATGTCAGGAAAAATTACTAATAAAAAAATACAACCAAGAAAAAAAAAAATTGAAGTCTTGTGGATTAACTTTTAAGATTTCAATTTTGTAAGACTTGTAGAATCATTATTCAGTGGCAAGTAATTAAATCTGAACACTTAAAACATGTAAACATTTATATTTAAGAAATCACAGTGTCTAAGATGTTAATTTCAAAAGGAAATGTTTGTCTTACAGAATACAAAAACTTTGACGTTTGTTGGAAAGAAATAATGAAATCTCTAACTGCTAGGAAATTCCATATATAAACCTGCTTCTGCAATATTTCCCATCGATGGGAGATGTACGATGTAAAAACTAATAATATTAACTGTAATTCTAGTAATAAGCCATCTTCTATACCTTTTTGCCCCCCTTCTTTTTGAATTAGAGATGCTGTTATTTCAATGTGCACGAGCTGGTTTTACCAGGTTTTAATTGCATCATTCTTTCACATTTCTGTTCATTAGAAGCCTAGCATTTATAGATAGAGTCTTAAGTTGCTTTACTAAGTGCTCCTGGAGGATGGATTAAAGCCCTTTGAGGGTGACATATCATCCTACTTTTTTCAATAGGTGTTGTCTTGGAGATTATAACTATCTTTTGGTTCTGGGCTATCTAAACTATGAAGTTTCCGATCCAGCCCACAGTTAACTCCTTGTGTAGCAATTAAGCTCTCCAAGTGATTAGTGATCCAGAAAGAGAGATGAAAGAAAGACTTTGGCACCTGTTAGCCTGCTTTTAAATTCTACCCAAGAACTAAGCTGATGGGAGACTATCAGGGGTTTGATGACATTTTTACTTTGAAGCACTGCAATTCAGCAAACCATCGGTGCTGTTAGCCATGTTTTTACCCATCTCTTTGTAAATGCTTTTTGTGACAGTAGTCACATTATCAATAACTATCTATTGCTGTGAGTGGTGTTCAGCACTTTTGATATAAACTCTCCCTGTTGTATGTTTTAGGTTGATATTTTACATCTCCTGGGGCCAGGGAAGCATATTTGAATTTACAAATGATGTAGGTTAGTGGAACTGGAAATGCTGTGTGGCGTTCCTGAAATTTGGTAAAACCTCATTATGCTGCTGACAGCTGCACATCTGCAGGGCAAGGAATAAATATATGAAAGGGTGAGGGACTCCAACACTGCAGCAGTCACATAAGTGCCAAAAATAGATGAATGCCATTTGCTTTTATGAATTAGAAGAAATAGACCTGTGGTTTCGTGTCGGTGGAAAGAAGCACTCCCTGGTGAATATGCGGATGAGTTGTTACATATGCTCTGTGCCCTGTTCCTGCAGGATTTGCAGTAGTGCCACAATGATTTTGTAAAACATTCCTCAGAAAGTTAAAGATCTGCTAACAACAACTGAATGTAGCAATCCAAACATATTGGATGCTTATGGTTCATATGGGTGTTCAAAACAGGCACGTTTGTTCCAAAACGCTTGCAAACATAAATCTGCAGGATGGATTGCTGTCCTTACCCTAGATGATAAACACTTCACAGATGACATGAATTTGGCTGGCTTGAAAACAATAAAACAAAATGGCTTTTTTTTGTCAACCGTGATGCAGTTTGCTGTGTATTTACTTAGCACATGTCAAAGTCCTAAGATAACAAAGAGCAACAGGATTTTGATCACTTATTTGCTTTCCTGTCCTACATTCAGTTCTTGGTTTTCTTCTGATTTAAAGAAAACTGTCTAGAAACTAATTATTCTTTCCTAGCCCTTCTTGTTCTATAGATGCCCCCTTAAGACTTTTGGGCTTTCATTTGTTATGCACAGGTGTTTCACTGACAGCACAAGTGGGTTTTGTTAAGTGTTCCATACCAACTCATCTAAACGCACTTCTATGCTCATCTAGTATTGATACAAATCAACCACAGGTTTGGCTTACAAAATAAGATGTGATGCTAAGAAACAACAACTATAATGACTCTTAAAAACAGAGCATTAGGGCATCATGTGAGCATTGAAGTGATGACTGGAAAAAAAAAATCTCAGATGTTTTTATAGCATCCACTGCTGGCCTTACTTTATCTTAGTAAGAGAGCAGCAGCCTTAATATAGTTACATGAGGTACTTGTGTCTGCTGTTCTTTTTCAGCAGAACTGAAAAGTCACGCATCTGAAAAAGCAGAGAAACATAATCAGAGTGAAGAGAAAGAATCTGGAGTTGTATGTGGCCTGCTGCCATTTAGGGAGATTAGTGTGTTCAAAATCTCTGATAAGGCCTAGACAGGTAGGCAGGAAACAAGATAAAGCTGTAGCTAAGCGAAGTATTTCTTTGTCTTAAAATAATTGAAAGCACTTATTTTTCATTGGTTACTTTTCAGTGCTCAGTTTGAGATTGGAAATTATTAGAGAAAATACATTTCATATCTCAAAGGTGAGTTGTAGCCTAGTCAGTATAAAAGAGGTAGAACCAAACAAAAATCCTTGAAGCAGCTCCACTTACTAATCCTAAAGTTGGAGCCCATAGCTGTATTGAGATGAACTGGCCTGCACTTTGGAACCTTATGGAAAAGCTTCAGAGTCTCTGCAAGGCAGGATCAGTACTGGAGACTTGTGCTAGAGTGATTTAAAACTGATGGCAGCATCTTGAAACAGGTAATGTTCATTAAGCTCCAGTAACTGTGGGGCTTAGTTATTTTAGTGCTTCTTGGATGTGGAGGAACTAAAGAGAATGATGTTATATAAAATTCCCCTAACCAAAATGGGGCACTGAGACACTCAAAACTGTTCTTTCTTCTCCAGCTTTAACTGGCCATTTCTGGGTATTGTGTTTTAGGGGGTTGTGTATTTATTAGTTGGTTTGGGGTGGGTTTGGTTTTTTGTTTGTTTGTCTTGAAGTGTGATAAACCAGGATCTGGTTACAAAAAAATATTGATGTGTTATAATAAGATACTACAGGTCACAAGTTGAGGATCAACTTGTTTGGGGATTCAGGGAATCACAGAATGGTTGTTGGTTGGGAGGGACCTTAAACATCATGTAGTTTCAACTCCCCTGCCGTGGGCAGGGGCATCTCCTATTAGACTAGACTGCTCCATTCAGCCTGGCTTTGAACACTTCTGGAGTTGGCAACCTGTTTCAGTGGCTGACCAGCCTCATGGGGAAGAATTTCTTCCTGATTTCTAATGTAAATCTATGTTCTCCTATTTTAAAGCCACTCATCCACAAGTTCTACATCCACAAAGTATTATTATTGATTTTCTATTTTTAAAAAAGTCTCCAAACCACAAGAATCTTTAGTGGCTTGCCCAAATTTACCATCTGTGTAACGAAGTTAACACACTGCTGTGACTTTTCAGACAACATTTACTGGTTTGGGATTATTTTCTCCCAAGTTTTTGTTTTAAGAGCTAGAAAACATTGTATGACTGTGGGTGATAGAATTAATCTAATGTAACATGTGATGTCAAAGGGGACAGATGTCTGGAGATCGAATGTTAAGATTCCTTTTTGCTCTGTCATCTTCCTAACTGTATAAAAGAGGTGCTTCTGGTGTCTGGCCTCTGGGCACATTTACCTTTGCTTAATTGCCAAGCTCTATTGCATTTCTCTCTGCCACAGCTTCTGTCTTATCATGTCATTTTCATGTTTGCTGAAAAAGTCCAAGCCTCTTAAAGGCATGAGAGCCCTAGTTTGCCTCTCAGCACTGGATTTTAGTAGATTAATAATAATAATATGTAAACAATGAAAGACCAGGGTTATTACTAAGCAGCCCTGTTAAATAACCAGCTTGCTTTGCCACGTCTGCCCTTTCTCCTGACAGGACATGTGGCACCTCAAGCTCCTTCTCCTCATGAGCTTTGCAGAGTCCTGTTCTCCCTGAGCTCCCACTGGCAGCCCCAGGGCAGCAGTAATGTAATCTGTGTCTGGAACATCTCCTGTGCTGCGCTGTGGATGAGAACCAGCAGAGCAATAACCATGCCTTGTCATGTCACTCTAGGTTCTTGCCCTCCTCTGGGGCCTACTGAAGTCACGTTTTAGAAATACTGGTAGCTCCAACAAATCTTGTCTGGCTCTGACAACTGCCAGCTGATAGAATTTTTCATGTGAAGCATTCTGTGTCTGTCTTTTTAAAGTGTTGGCTCTATCACCCATTTCTTACTACATGGAACATACAAACCCAAAGCCCAGTTGTGTGCTGTGTACCGATCTGCTCTCACAGCTGCCTTGGTGGCTTGGTTATATTTTCTTCAAAATGAGGATGACTTAATTGCTGCTATTTCCATGTAGATGATACTTTGCTAGTACACGAGCTTATCTAAACACTGACCTTGCTTCTAGTAGGCATCTTGATGTGCAACAAGGCCATCAAAGAATGATGGGGGTTGGAAGGGACCTCTGGAGATCATCTTGTCCACATCCTGGGCTGCTTGTGGTAAAGGCTCAGCCGTTCTGCTGGCCTTGAGGAGGGATGCAGGCATGGGTAACCTGGACTCTGTGGGCTCACTGTACCTATATGTCTCTTAGAGCAGCACATGGGTAGAATGAAGAGAGGTAGGACTCAAGGTTTGATGAAAGTGGTGGCCACAGCCATGTCAACAGAGGTAACTTCCAGTCATTTTTGTGGGTCAGAGGTTGAAAGTAACAGTTCTCTCTAGTAATCCTGTTCTATCTGCAGCAGCTCACGGATGCTAACCTTCTTCATCTCCTCTACCCCCTGCTCTTTATACATTCCAAATTTCTACTAATTATGCAGATTATATATCTGCCTTTTTTTTCAAGTGCCTTAGTTTCAGTTTTTCTGCAGGTTTATAGTAACACACCTAATGATAGGATTCCCTATTAGTATTCTCAATAGGATTCCTTAGTGTGACTTCCTATTAATAAGGTAAATAATCAGTGGCATTTTGGCTTTAGAACTTTTCTTTATGTGTGGTGTTTGATATCTGTCAACTGAAAATAACAATAAATACAACTGAGATTAAAGTAAGTGCAAACCTTCTGAAAATGTGAAAACCACTATCATAACTTTCATGTTCTCTAACACCCATTTCATCTTCCTCTTTTCTTCCCCTTTTCCCCTTTGGGGCTATGGCAGAGGAGAACAACAGATGGTTATCAGTCAAGAGTAACTAGGGAAACCGCAAAACCTGCCCCAATTGCTATGGAGACAGCCATTTCTGGGCTTAGTATGCACTATTTGTTACATCAGCAACCAGAGAGAGTTAAAAAAAGGGGGGAAAAATGTTCTAAGCCCCTTGCTATTAGGTTTGTGTGTTTACCCTGTGGGAAGAGGCAAGAGTAATCTATGTGTTCATTTGCCACTTAAGTCTTGCGTCAAGCTGATGTGATGCCTGGGTTTTGACAGCAACATTTTGAATTGTGAGTTATTGTAATGATAAAGTAAAAAAATAGAGTAAATACTTCATGCTTTTGAATAGTCTGCAGAGTAATTATTGACAAGCAACTCTTCCCCTCCAAATCAGATATCTCTCCCTGGTTATGTTAACAGTCTGGCAAGATAGGTCAGGTATGAAGACTGAAGACAGAGTGTGACTGTGCCCAATTATTTCATGCAGATGAGTTGTTTCTGCGCAATGCTTCAACCGTAGCTTTTGGCAAAACCCCATCTTTAGGAAACAAAAAGAAAAAGGAATTTTGGAACACTTGTAAAAATCCCAGAAGGAGATTTTGGCTTGATCACAGTGGCTCTGTCATTTTTGTTTTGCACCACTGATTTAATCCACCTGTGAATTATTTCAGTGTCGAATTTACTGTATGAATTCTTTACTTTTTCCAATACAAGTAAGCTCTTAAAGAATCATTTTAATAAATCAATAATAAATAGTAAAACTTAAATGTGATAAGTGCATTAGGAGCTACTGTGAAAAAATATTTGTTTCAGCTTAATTGAATTTAATATTACTTCAAAGAACTGTCTATTAAGATCTGTGGTGCTTCCTTACCAATTTAATTTAAGGACTTCGGTCTGGTACATGAGAAATTTTATATGGATGTGTTTGTATCACTTTCCTTTGAGATGTTGACATTTTCAGTGTTATTTAAGGACTGGTTTGAAGGCTGAATGATAAATGTTATAGGGTCTAATTCCTACATGTTATTGAAAAGCCTCAATCCTAGGGCATAAACTGTACAAGAACGTGTCAGCACTTTGTATTAGGGAGACTAAAAAGGGAATGTTTGGGGGAAAAATGTTGTCCAAACTGAGGTTCTTTTGGAGATGTGATTAACAAAATTAGTGTTTCTTTAGCAACAGTTCTGTAAGTACAATGAATTTACCTTCCTGTGAAATGGCTATTGAAAATTCCTTTAAATACTTCAGAAACATAGTACCTTTAGTTTGGATACTTCTGGTTAAATATGCAAGTCTTATTAATGAGGAAGTGGCTCTTGAGTCATCTCATTTATTTATCTCATTGTTATTATTTATCTTAACTGTATATATCTGTAACAGTAATCATTTTATATCCATAACAGTAGAACTTTCTTAATTACACAACCATTCTAACACTTCCTTCTATGCTACACCTGTAAAATATGAGTAACTGAGAAATCTGTGAAGTGTTTATTACAGTACTTTTTCCTACAGGCTTTTATTTAAATAGCTCACTAGATTCTAGGTAAAATATCTAAAGGGGTTATAGTAATTAAACTACTGTCACAGTATAATTAAAAAGCAGATTAACATTTGAGCTCTGCAGTGGCCTCGACAGTGTTACTAAATGGAACAACACAAAACTCTCACTGAAACAGAGTACAAACCATTGCTCATGTAGCGTGTTACAAATTTGAAGGAGCTCTTCTTCATGCGTGTGAGTATTGCTAGTTGCAGAAAAAGTATTGACAGCTCTTATATATGGCATCAGGTTAGTTTGTGTACTGTGAGAAAACGTTGCTCACAATGGAAAGGCAGGGTTTTAAACATTAACTAACTATAAATGTGAATAAAATATTAGATATTTCCAGTTTTGAAAAAAATCACCCTGGGTGAATTAAATTCTTTAATACTTTTGAACAGGTTGGGGGTTGTTTTTTAAAAAACCTTAAATGTAGCAGCATGATAACAATTGTACCAGCTTTGTTGCTGGGGATTCTTATCTCTCAGATGCATTTGAAAACTAAATATTCCTTATTGTTGTGAGCAAAACTTCAAAGCCTTGGTATTTAGAGGATTATTTCAAATGGCAAAAGAATATCAGCATTGAAAAGTCCTGGTCCTTACAAATGTATGAAATTTAACCCTCATGTAAATAATGTACAAACCAAAATGAAAAAGCCCAAGCTGGACTCTGTTGGGGGAATTGTGTTTTAAATAGTTAAAGTGGTGTCTTGGCCAAACCCCAGTGATATAAATCTATTAGGGTTCAGCATTATTTCTCCTTTCAGAGAAAGGTGATTTGTGTCTTCTTTAAAACATCAGTTTTAAAGATAGACAACGATCAATCAGTTACATATCATTTAGTCACATAACTTTCCTGCCTTTTAATAAAAACTGCACCATGGCTAGAATGACATAATGCCATATGCATTATTAGAAAGTACTATAGCTCTCCCATACGAAAGATGCCTTTTCCACCTTATAGTTGTATAAATTCTCACACTGCTTCTAAGCATTTGTCTCTGTCACTGTTCACCTCATTCCCATATACCCATTCAATATTTTCCTTTCTCCATTCTCTGACATCTTCTGGTATTTCTCTTTGTATATGTTAGTATTGTCTGGTTGCTAATTGCCTGTCACAGAGCTCTTGTGTCCCTTGAGCCTCTTGGGTGAGGTCAGACTAGGTAATTCAATCACACACGAGCTGCTGGGTTTCCCAGGCTGGGATCTTAGCTCGCTGATGTTGAAGAAGGTAGCCTTCCAACAGCATAACCAAGATGATGAAGTTCAGTGCTTTGTGTCTCTTTAGGAGAGATTCTGTATGTAACCCAAACACTTTCACCCAAGTAAAAGGTAGCTACCAAACATAGCAAAATGTTGGCGATTCAAAGTTTGAGAGCTGGTTTTTGTTCCTGCCATGGCTTCTAGCTCTTAGCATGTGCCATGCATATTATATGGCTGTTTTACAGCTCGGTTGTTGTGGTTTCATCCATCTTTTAGCCCCTCGTAAATACAGAGGTGTACAGTTTCTGTGTCAGAACCCCTCTTCAGAGACAGTTGAGAGAAAGTCTGGGCTTAGTGCTGTGTTCCTTCAAAAGGCAGGAGAAAACAGAGGTATAGAAAGTGGCTTTGTCAATTTTAAAACTGTGTCTTAAATCTGAGTTTGTGTTGTCTGACCTTTTTTCACCGTTATATTACACCATTACATGCATAACATCCCATTTCTAATACGGAGGAGAAAAAGGTCTTCTAGAAAGGGTATGAACTCTGACAAATAGAGATGGCATTTCAATCTGAATAAATGCTTTTGCTGGTTGAGACTACTTTTTTTTAAGTTCACCTGCAAGTCTGGAGCAGCTGATCTGTGTCTCAGGTAGCAGTGCAGAAGGCAGCAATGAAGAAATAAGAGCAGTGTTGCATGATCCTCAGGGAAATGTATGCACTGCCTCTTCCAAAAGAGTCTTTTTTATATATGTATGATTAAATTTTTCCTTTCCTGCATAATTTTGTTTAGGAAAGATGTTTTCTTAACAAATGTTATGTGTCTATTCTGCGCATTGCAGAGCTGCATGCACAATGCACTCACTCTGAGTATGTGATCTGGCTGCTAGCCCATATCAAAGAGTTTTTGTTTTGTCTTCACAGATACAAAAGTGAGTGTTGGACACCTGCATTTGCCTTTTTCTAAGGATTTACCTGAAATTTTCTCAAAACTTTAACATGTTGTCTTGGAAGAAAGATGTTTAAACTTTAAACTTTTCAGTGTCTGGTCTCTGCTTAACCACTCACCAGAGTGCTGTATGGATGAAAAAAAAAAAAAAAAAGGAATTTCCATCTTTACACATAGAGAAATATATGGGAAGGTGAAAGGTCTTAAAATCTGTCATGCTTAATTTTAAGACAGCTGTTAGTTCTATTCCTTTTGAGAAAAAAGGAACAGAAACACAGCTGTGGATGTTTTGGTGTGATAGACATCAGAAGTGAGCTCTGTTACAAAGAAACATTAAACATAGGGGTGCCTCCCAGAGATTCTGCAGGTTTAGTTTATGGAGCACAGGGAATCAAGGTGTCTCTCTAATTAATATTGTCCCTGTTTATCAACGATCCTCATAAGTGGGTGTCTTCTAGACATCCAGGAGTTTCTCTTGTTGCGGTCCTGTGGACTAAATCTGGTTGTTAGCACTGGCATGACTGGACCTATAGAGATGTGATTAAGATTGTCATTACACTTTCTCAATAAAAATCGATCTATGAAAGTAGAGTATTTGAGAAAAAACAATACAGCACATATAAAGCCTTTAATCAGAAGGGGTTTCTGACTAGCACACTGGGTTTATTTGCTTATTTTAGTGTATTTAGCAGAGAAATCAATATTATAGTAGAAGTGAAATAAAAATAGACAGTATGTAGGACTTCCCATAGAAGAGAGAGGTGATTCTCATGCTGTGATTGCTTTCTCTTCATCGTGCTAATGTGTGCCAACTTTATGCTTAATAAAGCCAACTGAAGTGTAAAGTACTTAGTCATGTAGCCAGCCTTGTATTTAACTCATCAGAAGTTTAATCCTCCTGAAATGCACCATCCCTTCTGTTTGAGCAACAATTTTTTAACAACCCACACAATTAAACAGGGTGCTTAGAAAAGCCACTCAGCAGCCACTGGTCCTCCCAGAAGCTAAAAATATATTGGGTTTAGCATCTTTGCTAGATGATGGGAGAAACAGAGAGACCATAAATAAATATGTATGTATATGCTTACATACATATGCTATGCACAAACTGTTATGCTACAGGAGAGAAAAAAAAAAACCCACTTTAGATGCTGGTAGATCCCAGTATCTGTCATTATTAAGAGACATCACTGAAGTTTTGCAAAATTTTGTGGGTTCTCCAAAGCTGGGAGAAACCTGAGCTGGGCTTATACTTGCTAAGCTTATAGTAGACCTTACAGCATGTAAGATTTTCAATCTACTTTAAATCATGAAAAACACATTCAGTGAGACCAAGTTACATGATAAAAGATGTTTCCCTTAGTCATCAAATATTTGCATATTCAAGATGTTCACTGTTAGTAAATCAAACTCAGTTTTTAAAGGGGTGAATCAAGATTATATTTGCTCTGCCTCTGCTTTACTGTTGTGTAGTAAGAAAGCTGTGACAAATGCTTATTTAGGAAAAAAAACCTAGGTACAGCACATAACTGGCAAGAAGTTGATAAAACTATACAAAAATACTATACACAGGTGTGGTATGTTTTCTATCTTTGCCTATATATTTATTATTATTAATAATAGCAGAAACTGCAGTGCAATCTTGGTATCTTTATTCACGCTATTTTATGCACACCAGATAAATGGTCCCTGCCTCACCAAATCTAAAGTTTATGCCGTGGAAAGAGCAGCATAACACGGAGTCAGGAGTCTGGATCTGGGTTTGGTTTTGGGGTTTTGGTTGCTTTTTGTTGTTGTTGTTGTTTTATGAAAAGCAGATATTTTTACTTAGATGTGATCATTTACTTAGACTTGATCATTTTGTTTCACTCAGTGTAAAATTTAAGGGATCAGATGTCAGAAAATGTAATCACTGAATTTTAAATGATGACTTTTAACTTTAATTCTCTCAGCAAAAAAAAAAGGCAGATGTATCTGTACTGCTGTATCCACATTTATTGCAAAATATATTTAAATCATGCGTTTTCAGGGAGACAAATGAGAGGACTCCACCATCCTCCTATTAAATTACACATGGTAAAGCAAAATAGTGCTTTAAGTGTACGTGTGTATAATGCTTTCTGTCACTGGATTGCTATCCCTGATGCAGTTAGACAGAATCTGTATTTAGTCAGAGATCTTTCAATAGAACGGGCTACCAGATGGGACCAGTAACAATGCAGAGAGGCATCGAACCACCACAGACATTTGGTGCTTAGAATAATAAAAAGACTATAAAATTAGATTAGTTGAGTCTAATTTGGAATTGGTGTATTCCCTATGCACTCTCACAGCTCTTGGGTAGATAAAGCCTGGAGATTTAGTACTGTCAGGACAGAGGACTCCAACTTCCAGTAAAAGAAAAAAAGGCATTCTGGGAGGTCAGGGAGGGCAGCACAGTGACCTCCAATGATTTACAGGCCTTTAGCTTAATGAAATTGTTTCAGTGACATGACGGTAAAAGCTCATAATGGATTGGATGCCCTAATGTAATGAAATTACTCCCTTCTGCCTTAAAAAAAAAAAAAAAAAAGGAACAAGAAGGGAGGAAAAAAAAAAAAAAAAGGCACAATTAATATTTACTGAGACCTGCCAGGCTTCAGTGTGCGGGAGCGTGCAGCGCTGTCAGCCAGCAGCGCTGAGCCAGAGCGGCGTGGCAGCCCAGCAGCCCTGCGCCGGGTGGCGAGATGCGCTGTGAGGGGGTGGAGGGACACCTCGGGGACGGGGAAGCCCCCAGACTGGCGCTCCGAGGCAGCTCTGCCCGTACCGGCCAGCCTTCATCCTCTCCCTTCCTTTCTGCAGGCAACTGGACAACAACCAGATAAGCTGCATCGAAGATGGAGCCTTCCGAGCCCTGCGCGACCTGGAGATCCTGTGAGTTGACTTGGTGCTGTGCTGGGGTGGCGGGGGGGTTGCTTCTCCCTGTGCTGCAGTGTTGGGCGAATCTGGGGACTTGATGTCCGTCCTTCCTTCCCACCTCAGAGCAGTGGTTTAGGTGGAAAGTGAAATCTCCCACTTCCCCCCAGGCTGGGGTTACTGCTAATTAAACCACAATAGACGACTTCTCTGCTGCCGCTCCATAGGAGCAGGGATATCGCCGTGCTCGCTGCTGCGTGGAGCAGATGGGGTTCAGCAGTATTCAAAGTGCGTCCGAGGTGCGCTCTGCAGCCAGGAACCTGGCCAGGTCTGCGTGATGTCGAGTAAAGGATGGGTAACAGGTTCATGGAGAACGATATTATGAGATACCTGACAATTGCCCTAGACAGAAAGCTGTGTAAAAAGGTGTTTGATGTGTAGGAGGGAGGAGAGACGGGCATTTGGCAGGCTTGTTCAGTGCAGTCATTGGCTTTTGGGGAGGATCCTGCTCTGGGGACTGAAATAACACCACGTTGTGCTCTTTCATGTACCGAAAACTTTACACATCAGCTGTTAAAGCTGCAGCACAGCCCAAAAAAAAAAAGAAAAAAAGGGATTGACAGTGAAAGCTGACCCTAACAGAAAAATCATGTCAGATTTAAGAGCAGCTTCATTGTAGTGTAAAATCCAATGTTACCCAGAACTCAGTATCTGAGCAGATAATTTTCCTTTACTGGAATAGGTTTTGAGTATATGAACGGATACAAAGCTCTCCCTCTTACCTGCAAGTGAATACTGCAAAGCTGAGTGTTAAGCACACAGTCCTAAGCCTGAGCAGAGATGGACAACACGACCTCCTCCACAAGTCAAGCCTTTAACATCTGAACTGGAGTTAAGCAGTGAAATAGTGCACACTTAAATACAGCTGATCAGTACTGCTCAGGCTGCTGAAACACTTGTCCTTAAATTACATGGTACAAACCAGGAAATGGTAGATGGTAAAGTAAGCTCCTGCCTCACACAGTCCTGGCATCTGGAGATTCAGCAGACTCAAGACATTGCCTTTGGCTTCTGAGAAGGGGCAAAGAAAGGGGCGGTATAGACAGTGCTGTGCCACTCACCATAGTGGGGTATATGTGGAATAACAGGGAATTCTTCCCAAGGGCTCTACTCACCTTGTACTGATGTTCAAAGGGGATTTGCAGAAATACATTCATCTGGAAATGGTTTGCCTTGTCACAGTCAGCTGAGGTACCTTTGGGTCCCCTCTCTCTCTCAGGATGGAATACTGATATTGATCAGATCATCTGTGTTGCTCATATTGAGCTAAAATAGATATCCGCAGAGTTTCTTATGTGGGAACTTCTGTTATCAGGAGTATTGTTTGAATGCTATATTAATAGCACTTCTCAGGAAAAGTCATGTGTTACCACTATAAAGTTTTACTCATCTGTCAGATTGAAAAGTCTGATCTGTGGTGAAAGAAAGGAAAAAAAGAAAAAGAAAATCACTTAACTCTACAAAATTGACTTCTTTTATTTGTTTTTGATGGGCTGATTGTCCATATCCACAGAAAGTGAATCAGTCCTCCACTCTGACAGCAGATTGTGCTGTAACTGTCACTGAAAAAGGCTGGCCAATTAATGAAGCTTTTTTTTTTTTTTGGTAATAAACTGAGTTCTGCAGGCTCTGGAAAAGTTGTTGGGATGCAGTAAATGTTGAATTAGTTTATTTCCCTCTCTGCTTTTACTTGGGTACATTCTGTGCCAGTTATTTGCGGGTGGAAGAATAGGAGAATATATAAAATAGATCATAATCGGTTCTTTAATGCATTTTTAATTTTCAGCACAGACATACTGCTACAGGAAAAATCAATCTTGACGCTAAAAGATGAGAAAGTAGATTGATAGTATCTATTTCTAAAGCTACTTTTCTTGCAGCCACAAAATGTGAGTTTAATACTTCCAGTCTAATCTGAAAATTTTCCCAAGTTTTTTTTTTTTTCAAAGAAATGTTGAGTATTTCATCTCATTATCAAAATACATTTGCTTAATGCCCCGGAGAAAACAATTTCTTACATTATAAAACAGTCATAAGTGTTACAAATTAAAGCCATTTGAACCATCAAATATTATTTACAAGTGAAACCAAATTTCATCATTTCAGTCCCACTATGTATTTTGCTCAGATATATTTTAACCTGTAATGCAGTGTATAGAAAATATGTAACAAATCTGCCAAAACCAGATCATAATTAGCTGTTTACAAGGGTTTCAAATAATGCACTTCTTCTTCATCATAATAAAATCTTAGGACCTTTCTGATATTGCACATTTACATTTCTGCACACCCACCTGTCTACAGAATCCCAGATTCTGTAGACAGGCCAGAGACAAAATTGCTCAAGAAAAGGCTAAAAATTAGGAACACCTTCTTTAAGCACACTTTGTTTTCTGGGTTGCACTTTTCACCTTGAACTACTCAAGAAAGTGTGAGTGCAGGGAGCTTGGTGATTTGGTACATAAGGGAATAGAAGGAAGTTGTGGACTTACCCTTCAAAGTGAAGAACACTCCATGGTTCATGCTACTTATTTGTGCTTATCAACAAGCTGGTTCCATTTATTACTTTTATTTTTCTTTTCCATGTTATACATTGCTGCACCAACAAATAGCACAGAGGCAGAGGTGAAAACAAGACTGAATTTGTGACTCATTCAGCATTTAATGGTGCAGTGAGCTTCTCCCTTTGCCCAGGAAAGTGGTGAAGTCACCTGGATGTGTTCAAAAACCATGTAGACATGACACTCTGGGCCTTGATTTAATGGCCATAGTGATATTGGGTTGACAGCTGAACTCAATGATCTTAGAGGTCCTTTCAACCCAAACCAGTTCTATGATTCTGTGTTAAAAGCTGAAGATTGGACCAGACCATGACACTGACTGTGGCTGTCAGTACAAACACAATCCTTTGATCATTTCTGAGCTTCTGTGTTTCAAATGTATCAAAAGGTATCCTGGATCCTATGATCTGACCTGTGTAGACCATAATGCAGCTGCCAAGAGCTACTTGTGACTCTGAGTTTTGGGTTAAAATACAGGAAAACTGTTGAGTATGAAGTGGTTTGGTGCCTTCTGCTGATTGTCTTTGTCCCTGCAACAAGGTGAAAATAATGTCTGAGAAATTACATGCAGAACTACCATTCTTACTTAAACATCTTTCTTTAGTTTTGCATCAGGGCTGCTTTTCTTCATTTTTGCCATTTTTTGTTCATTTTGGATTTAGTCTGTTGATCAAATAGGGATTTTTCTTGTTGATGTACTTCCTTTCCCCCATTTTGTAAGACAATACAGCATATTTCAGTGGGTTTGTTCTTACGTTCCAAGACACAGAAAGGGATGTGCAACCCCTGAAACAGCAATAAGGTGGGAAGAGGCAGGTGGCAAAAGCTTTTCACCTGTTGGGATAGAAACATGCAAAAAGGATGAAGAAAACTGTTGTGAAGCTTTTGCTAGCTAAAGTGCCATTTTTGGTAGGAGAAGGTTTTCTGCTCAGCTTATTCTTTACTTATGTCCTGTGGCAATATCTGGCAATAACAATATTATTAAGAAATAGGCATTAGTGTAGCCGTAAGCAGTTTAAAGATTACTATAAAACCCTAACAAAACAAAACCAAAAACCCAGAAGAATTCTTCAGAATAATTACCAGGTATTCCTTATGCTGCATGGCAACACGATTGTACATCTCCTTTGTAGATTAGAAATTAGTCCATAGGTTCATTTCCAAATGTTAAAAATTATGAAAGGTAGGAGACAGAAGTCTTTTAGAGCTCAGAATTTCACCTTCAGTCTCTTAGGACGAATAAATGAAAGAAAATACTTTCAAGCTGGTTCAGCAAGCTCAGTCAAACTGGACAAATTAGTAACACTGTGTGAATGAATGTGCTATTGTCATTAGAGTGGGGGTGCTAAACAATACTTCTTGGTTTAGGATCCATTTATCAGTAAGATACAGGATTCAGTTTGGCCAAGACCCCTTTTAATTTATTTATCATTGTCTAGCCCCACTGGAGTGGCTTGAAAACTATGGCAACATGGCATTCGTGCCATGTACAGAGGACAGAAAGAATTACAAGTCACTGTTGGCAACTTAGGTGAAGCGTTTCCTCACTTTGTATTGCAAAAGCTATTTTCCCTTCTATTTTGTAGTGATAGCCAGAGGGAGAGGAGCTTGAACACAGTTTATTCATTGCAGATTTTTTTGTAACAAAACTTCCTGAATCCAAGAGATTTTTATCATACCAAGAGCTAATCCTAAGGGGTCTAGTGGATAGTATTCTTTCAAGAAGGCAAATGAATTCTTGCTGTACAGAGCTAGTATGGAATGATTTTGGATATTTTGTTGTTGGTGTTGTTATTTGTTGTAGATTTTTCTAAGCCTCAAAGTCCTTTCATGATTTTCTCTAGGTTTTTTGAAGCAAGTGAGCGCTGGCTCACTGAGTCATTGAGTCTGCAGCAACTAGATATGCCCTCACCAATCTGCCATTCTGGGCTCTTTAGTGTGGAAAGTCCTGGCAATTTACACACAAAAAGTAACAAAGAAATGCAGCCAAGTGTTCACAGCAGCTCTAAGTTGTAACTCAAATAAGCTCTATACGTTTGATCTTTAAAAATAAAGTAAAAATGAAGAAATAAACAATTCATTTCAAATGAAAAGCACACCAGCCTTCCAGCCCTGAGAAGAAGAGTCCTGGAAGTAAAACTGTTCCGTTGGTGTTTATATCTAAACCTTTTCTCTCCAGACATTTGTTCCTGACCGTTCCATGTCCAGACAAGGGCCCAGCTAGAAGTGCCACACATTGGTTCTGATCTCGATTCAGCAGCGAGTGGTGTTCAGCGGCACACAGTGCGATCTGTCAGACCAGCTGCAGACAGCATCCCCCAGTTGTGCTGTGTTGTCTGACATCTCCAGTCATTGCAAGCATTTCACAAGTGGAATAGGGTTATTCTTACTTTCCATTTCCGAATCAAATCAGTTTCTGTTAGAAAGGATTCTGTTTCATAAAAAAATCAGTCATCTGTGCCATTTCCAATGGAGATGTCACAGTGTGCTGATAATGCACACTGCTCTTTGTCTTAGCAAACTTTTAAGACCTTTGCTGAACACGGATCATTATTTTGTGATACAGTCAGGATTTAATTGTTCCTAGGATTGTCTTCAGCATGCTAGATGCTCAGATATATAGTCAGTTTTAGTTATTTGCAAAATGTAATTCTGGGCATGTCTTACCTAGATAGAAGATTTTTATTTGCTTTCCCAACCCGAAGAGTCAGGGAGAGAAAGTCATGACATAATTCTAAATGTATGAGATGTCATTGCTTAATGAAGGCTTGAAAATGCCACACAAATGTGATTTCCTCCTCTATCTTGCTGGAAATTGTGATCGGTCAAGGCAATCAGGATCAAATTTGAACTCTCTAAATTGTGTTCCTATAACTGACACCAAAATACCTAAATGCAATAATAAAAAATAGATTTCTGTTTTAAATGGTGGGCGTAGCTGGTTTGCTTTCTCATACAGAAAAATTAAAATGATTCAGGGTTTTTGTGTTTTGGGTTTTTTTCACTCGAGGATATACGTTAGCTGAAATGCATGTGGATAAGTAAGATGGATTTAGAATCCTTAGTTATTTCATCAGTCAGCAGGTACATAATACGTGTCCTGAAAACAAAACTGAAGGGAGTAACCACTGGCAGTATACAAGTAATTGAAGCATCTACCAGTTAGGTCAAGTTAGGTGCAAAACAAGGACTTTGATTTTGCAAAGTGTCCTCCATTTTCTGTGTTGAGCTGGTATCACAGGCAACCAGGTTGTGCCAGAGGAAGGACAAAAGTCAGTTTGGTGATTGAGAAATGTTATCTGTGAATGAGTCCTCATTTCGATCTTTCTTTACTCCATTACTGATTAGACTGCCCTGCAGTTTATACCCTTCCCGTTCTTCCTGCCTCTTGTATCGCTGTAGATCTTTAAGGGAAGGAGAAGTGCTCCTTAAGAACCTGGCTGCTGTTTGTTGTATAAATCAGCTAGAGATAAGATTAATTACAGAAATGCCTTTTCTGAAGAACTTTGAGAAAGGTGCTGCAGCCCCAGTGGACCCTAGTAAAACGAGATGTATAATTAAAGACTTGAGGGAGGAAAGATGGGGTGCTTACATGCTTGCTTGATAAGGAATGTTTTTATTTGCTGATACATGTCAGTGGGGGATCTGGTATCATTGCTCAAGATATGGAAATGAAATCTGAGATAACCTCATATTCCAAAATGTGAGGTTGGAAGTACGGCGTAGTGAAAGGAACGCTATCCAGATGGCACCGTGGTGACAGGCTTTATATCAAAAACCAGCTGAGATAAAAGAAGAGTGGGCAAGGGAGAGCTGCTGAAAATCACTGGTGCCTGTTACAGATGTAGTGTAACTCCCTCTTTATGGGGAGAATATATTTGCATAAATTTATTGATCAATGATTTTGCTAATACTGCAGTATTCCCAGGCATGTCCCAGCAAATGGATGAAGGTTTCTATCAATATTTGGTGTGGATGCCTAATTCTATTACATTTTTAAGAAAGATGGATTTTTCCTCTCCTGGAGCATATGTAGTGGTTGAATGCTGTACTCATTCTCTTTTCCTGCTCCCATTAGGTTTGAGCACTTTTTCCCTTTAAGAATAGCCTAGAGCTATGCAGGCTGCAGAACTTATCAAGATAAGAGCAGTGCCAGGTTAGAATTATTAGCTTTTTGAGTCACTGACCAAAATGCTTTGTGAGGAAGCCTGGTTTTATGGCTTGTGTAGTATCAGCTCTTTATTGGTGCTGCAGTCATTGCTCCAAGAGACTCCCAAGTCAGAACTCCAGGGGAGAGATTTCTGGCAAACCTTCTCTCCCGTGATATTAATTGTTTCATTTGCATGCTCTGCTCATCTTGTTACCTGCCCTCTCTCCCCTTTGACTAATATAGTTTCTTCATCAGTACTATAAAAGATGTAGAACAAGCATTTTGACTGTTGAAAGTCAAATGAATGTGAACGACTTAATCCAGAGGACACTCAGCTGTATATTTAGTGCAGACATGTGGCTCAACACCTTAACCAAAAGCTGAGCTGAAGACTGTGGTGGGAATAAAACTCCTTGCAGATAAAGTTGAGGTGATGACAGAGTTCTGAGGGAAAGTAACAAGTCCAGGGTAGATGAGCAGTCATAGCTGTAATTTGCAATTCATTGTTTATATGACTCCCCAAAGTAGCTGAGATGATACTACAGTAGCTAGATGTAATTCTGTCAGCATTAATAAACCCTCTTTGGCTGGGGGAGGAGGCTGCATGCCTGTGTAGGACAATCTTCTGTGATACCAATGTCAAACATACCAAGACATCGTCAGTCCTTCTGTGACACCATTTGGGGTCCAACACTGGTGACAAATGTGGGAACTACTGCACTCCCTTTGGGGTCAGTCACCACAACAGCAAAAATAAAATTACTGTTTAAAAAAAAAATCAGAAAATCAGAATGCAGAATGCAGGTAACCTTCTTTGTGTGTGTGTGTGTGTGCAATTAAAATGTTTCATTTGTCATCTATAGGAGTATAAATGATTTGACTTTTTTAGAGGTTGCTTTTGTCCTGCTCAGTAAATAGAGCAACACAGACAAAGGCTCTGTGCTGTAGGCAACCTTTATACAAGAGGAGACTCAGAAACCTGGTTTGCCTAGAAGAAGGGAGTAAAATTATGACAGGAACTCTGTGTACCAGAATTGTTGATCTACCACTTCAAGCACTGTGTCAGATATTTAAGCTTGAACTGTAACTGCTGGGGTAAGGGTAGTACGTATGACTTCTTATTACCATGATCCAATATTTTTAGTTGGGACAATAATATTATCTATAGGAAATGAGAAATCAAACCAGTAATATGTAGATAGGTAGCTTGCAGGTGAAGTACTAGATAATTATATCTGCACCTGGGGTAAAAAAACCACCAAAGGTAGCAGCTCCTGGTCTGACAATCAGGTAGTGTCTTTTTCTCCCTGTTTTTCACGAGGTTATGCACACAATAGAAGGGTATATGTGTGTAAGTATATATGATGAGAAGGTTAAATTGGGAAAAATGTGCAAACTTTAAAAAGAAATGCATATGATTAGTATAAATTAGACTTTTTTTACATAGCATATCCAGTTCTGCATTTAAAGAAAAATAAAAGCTACACTAAGGGTGGAAGTATGAACCATTTTTTCAAGTAATTTGAAGCAAAATAATCACAATTTCTATGTTAATTTAGTTATTGTAAATGAGGCAGTATCTTGTTAACTGGTTCAATATTTTTAAACAGGATGACATTGCTTACATTTCTCTTTGGGGTGAACAGTCCAACTGCACTGGTTTAGTATGTATAAGTGACAGATGACCACACTTAGGACATCTGCAGCTCCTTAGAAATAAATCTTAAAAATCTGTACCATCATCGAGACACCCTCGTGAATGTATTGTGTTGATCTGGGGTAGTGGAGAGATACCTCAGAAAATAGCATCATCCGCTGGAAGTGCATCAAGGGGGATGGCTGCGTAAAGCCACTGAAGGAAACAATGGACAGTAGTGCCATTTGTCTGTTAAACTTGTCGGCATCCCTCTTGTCTTCGCGGTGCTAGGTGGTGTGAGGTAGCTGTGGTGATTTGCAAACGCCAGCCTATGGCTGAGACTGGGGTTTACCTGAGGGCTGAAACAGAAGAGAACATTGTGGAAGGTAGGTTGGTGGTTGTGATGAAGGGATGTGTGAGTGTATACTGAAGTAGGTCTTTGTTCAGTAGATTGGTAATTTGGATTTGCTTTTGCATCTTTTGCCACTAGATTCTTAGATTGTATGTCACCAAAAGCGCTTTGTTGGGAGAAAGGAGGATGGGAAAGCAGGTCTTGTTCATGGCTTTTGCCTTTGGACTTGGTTACTGCAATCGATAAATTGCCGCAATGCAGCATCTCTGCGACGACGCCTGAAGGCCGCCGAGAATCCCCCGTTGGTGCAAAAGGAGGTTATGGGCTGGGCGGGCTCTGCGGAGGGGGGTAGTCCACTCCGCGAGCACCCAAGCTTCTTACTGGCTCCTTGGGCAATTTCAGTGATGTCTTAAAAGGGTTGGGTCCATTTTATCTGTGAGACATCCTGTCTTCCCCTCCATGGCTAGGGTGTTAGCAATCAGGTGCGCCACTTCAGCTGATACTTGGGCTGAAGCAGTTAGGACAGACCATCCACAATGGCAGTTAGATTTTATCTTGTGTGCCTGCAGATATTGCAGAGAAACAGCCATGTGTGGAGAACGCTCCTTTTCTTAGCTACTTCTCGCACTTGTAGAATATTCGTGAATAGACCATGAGCGCTTCGAATTTTTTTCTGTGTGTATTTTATTTTGCACCTTCTCACTCTGAGGACTGAAGGCAAATGAAATGCTGTGAGTATTTGCTATTCAAATTGTCGTGGTTTCTTAGCTGTGTTGCATAGGGATGCATGAATATAAGCAGGTGTTGCTGCTTCTCGTGGGCAGGTGGCATTTGGGAGAGATACAAGGACTGGAAAGGTAGGTGGGTTTAAGCGTATTTTGTGATACACACCAGCACTGTCTAACGTATTATTAAAAGAAAATCCTGATGGAAAGCAGATTCCTTTCCAGCTTCACCAAGAAACATGTAATTGCCCTTGTCTAAGAGCTGTGTGTTGTCTTTGTTCTTTCAGAACATTTCATTCCTCTATAAATGTAACTTCTGCTTAAGAACTGTTCATACATTCGAGTCTAAATTCACACAGTGTGTATCTCAAACATTCCCTACTTTGTTCATTGGGATTTATTTTAGCCTATCTATTAACCTTAATTTCCAGTATGGATGGATTGCAAGTAGGGGCATCATGTACTCTATGAATATAAAACTTATTTCACAAATACAGTCTGCATCTCTTGCATTTTGGGGAGACACTTTTGGCAGCAACAGTGAAGTTCTGTCATTACAAGATTTGCTTCTTTTCCTTCCTCTACTGTCAAAATTTGGGACTTGTCCTTGCAGTTCTGTGCCACACCATGTGCACTGTCATGTTGCCAGAGATATGAAAGATCTCTTCCTGCTGCCCTCTCCCAGTGGGAATACTAGTGATTTTGGGAGCCCAGGGGCAGCTAAGACACTGGGCTTCGCAGAGAGGAGGACTGCTCTGGCAAGGGAAATAAGAGGAATTATTTTTCCTTCAGGACTTGCAGGTCTGCCATGGGAGGGAAATGGAAACCAGGAGTTCTGGTAGCCCATTCTTCACAGATACCATTTGCCTGCCTCTTAAAAGGCTTTTGTAAAACCTTTTGCACAGACACCCAGGCTAAACTGCTGCCAGTGCCATTTCTCTTCATTGTTGTATTTCTGCTTCTTGAGGAGCTGTCTGCTGCGTACATGGGGTGTGCCAGCTCGCCCCTCCTTTGGTCCCAGTGGTCAGCATAGGACTTGCAGGGATCTGCAGTTCCACAGGCAGTGCCGCATTGCGGCACTTGATGAGTTAGCAACAGAATGGAACCATGACCCTCCCAAAGCGGTTGATTATAGTCACGTAGGCCCTCACAATGGAGGCAGAAGTCCATTTTTGGACACTTTTACTCGCTCTGAGAAGACACTTGATTTCTGTCTGCTGCTAGGAATGGCTTTTCTGTTCCTGGATGTGCTACACCAACAAGTATGAAAAGGATGTATTCATTTTGATAGGGAAATCTATCGAGAGAGAGGCTTTTTCTCTAAAGTTATAGTGCTGAGGTTGCAGTGTGCTCAAATTGGGACAAATTAAAACACTACTGTCCCTTTCTAATCTGAAGTTAATCACTTCCGTCAGAATTTCTTTTGGTTAATCACTTCTGTCAGAATTTCTTTTGGTAGAGTCCTTGTAAGAAAGCCACAGCACTCAGCTGACAGAACTCCAATCTCCATCATTAAATGCCTTCAGCCTGATCAAGTGGCTAAAAGAACTTGCTCCTTTCAAATTACAAAGGCAAATAATAATTTATAAGACTGCTTTAGCTTCAGAAAGGCTGAAACAGAAACAACTGTTCAGGCAGGAACCTGAGAAACCGTTTTATTTTGTTGAAGTACTGATGCATCAGTCTTAAGGTTTGTATGATCTAATCCTGTCTTGTTGATTCTTTTTCATCCTTTCCATAAATACACTCTAGCAGGCTTACAGACCTTTGTATGCATCGAAAACTCAATCCAGTTTCCATTGATTGTGGTAGGAGTAGCACAGAATCCATAAACTACAGTACCTGACATGCATGCAGTTGTTGGGTAATGCCAACTTTAGTAAGAGACATCTCTGTATGAGTTAACATATTTATATATTTATTTTTTGAGAAGGCAAATATTTATTTAGCAATTCATTTATATTAAAGTAATATATTTCTATTATTAATTTGATTCTATTAAGTTGTTGAACACAAGATTTTCAGATGAATCTGCGAAACAAAATATAGGCAAGTTGAAATTGAAAACAATTCTGGTTTTGCTTGCTGTAGCTCCTGTGAAAATCTGCATCTAAATAAATTAATGGCAGGGACTTAATTCGCTCCCTGCTGAAGTCAACCACAGATTTTGTACTGACTTCAGTGGACATTGGTCCAAATGTTATGGTAATTGGGCTTTTTCCTGGTGGTTATAGGCAATAATACCAATAATACAGGCACCCTGAAAACTGGGTGTCTTAGAGAAACATCAAAACCACACTGATGATGTAAAACATTTATTGTTTGTACAAATACTTTCCTTTTTCCAAGTCCAGATGCTTAAAGAAAATTATGGATATCATTGGGAGTTAGAGCCACAGCAGTCATTCCCAGTACAGTGTGCTGGAAAATGTGTAGCCTTTAGGCAAAGACTTGAAAGAATGTCTTAGGGTTTTAGGTTGGTTGTTTTGTTTTGGTTTTCATTTTGTTTTGTTTTTTTTTTTTAATCAAGGCAGTGTTTGTTGTGTCATTTTTGAGTTCAGAAAACTAACCCACTGGAGAATCCATAATTTACAAATAAAGCAGTGGCAGAGTAATTTCGGGTTGCATTCCTTAGTCTTTGCACCAATGCTTTTAGAACTAAAATTTTCATTCAGGCTGGATTGAATTTGTATTTTCTGCCTAGAATTAGAATGTCATGTGAAAGATTGAAAAGATGACTGAAATTTCTCTAGAAAGCTTTCTCAACTCTCACTGGGCACAGGATCTCCCAAGAATTGGGAGATGCATCTAATACCTGTACTTTGTACGGCTCATAGATCCTGAATGAACTGTGTACCCTCATTCTCTGTATAACCTTTACTATTTTATATTTTACCTCATCTTAGCTCATCTTTATGATATTCTGTTTTGTACTTTATATTGGTTTAGCATTTTTTTTATTTGCATGTCAGTGTAAGTAAGCAAATTCTGGCACACTGATGTGTACATGCACATACATCAATGCAGGGCTGAGCCGGAAAGGTTTTGGTATGAGTCCTCAGATACAACTCACTGGAATCCTTAATTTTGCTCCCACTTGTATACTTATGATGGTACAATCTTTGATTGCACAAGCCTGGGGGAGTTTTTTTTCCCGCCCTCTTTTACCCATTTGCACTCATTCTTGTTCCAGATCTCTTCATCCTGATAGCTTGCCCAACCATTTTATTAGCTGGGGGTCCTGCATTTACCTCTTCTCTGCTCTTAGTCTCAGCTCCTGACCTCACTAGTCCCATAGACTCCAGCCAAGACAGTCTCTAGGGACAGTTAATGCAGCAATTACAGGACTTAAGTTAATATACCCTGAAGTTAGAGCTGCAGCCAAATGTGATCACCCTGGTTCTTGCTGAGTGATGCAACAGGCATTTAAAAGACCAAAAAAAAAAAAAAAAGGATTTGTTGTTCCAATAACCCAGTTTCCTCAAAACCTGATGTTTCTGAAAGTAATCTCACTCCTTCAAGGGGGGAAAAATCTGCCATAAACATCTGGCCTTTATAATAAGCTTAAATAGTTAAAAACTGACAGTTACATGCAAATTTAAATCAGCTCCAGGATGGGAGGAACCAGGCAATTGTGGCAGTAAACGTTGCTGGCAGTTTTGTGCATAATTCCATCCTAACCTTATGTATTTTTTTCATATGTTTCCCAAAAGAACATTTTCTTTCCTCTGTATCCTTGAGACTAGTCATATTTCTGGTGTCAGCATCCCAAGTTAACAATGCTAGAGCCTCTCCTGTTGCTGGGATGAGAACATTTGTGAACACATCAGTGAAAGACCCACAGTAGAACAGAAACTGCAAATTGGCAACTAGTTATTTGTATTTATTTGAGTGGATTTTACGTGTCACCTGGAGACTATTTAGAAGATTATTTGCCTGGGCTAACATTGTGTTTAAAAATAGCATTTGTATAGTGCCAACTCATTTTTAGAATTGGGTACAAATATTGAGACAAAAACCCAGCTGTTACTGCTTTTGCTGCTCATTTGAGGTATCAGATCAGAGCTCTGCTGCTGTATGTCAGTGAATGAGGCCCCTTGTGAGATCATTATGTTTTCTAACAGTTGAGAGTAATGGATTAATCAGTGCAGCATCAGTTGCTTTCATTATATGCCCACACGATAGTTGTGAGCTTTAACTTAAACAGTCTGTGAGGAGATGAAAGAATTGAGCTCAAGAGACACTCAGGATTCACCAAAATTCTGAAGAAACCCAGTTGAGTTTTGGACCTTGCCTAAGGAGAGTGCCTTGAAAGGCAAAGGTGATGACTGTGCTCAGTGCTGAGGGATCGAGTGCCTAAGCCATTTTGCTTTTTCACCAGAGGCCTTGAAAAGCAGTAAATATTTAATTTAATTCAAATTCCTCTGACCTGTGTGAAAAAATAGCTCTTTACAGCTATTGAAAATATAACTCCTTTTACCCTGCAATTGCAAAGTTAATTACAGACATTAATTATGGCAGGGTATAAAATTCAAGTCTTGGTTCTATTACTAAAAATATATTTAGATTCACTTTTTGGAATTGGTGAAATACCTCTGCTGTTGGTTATATTAGAGGGGTGCATAAGGGGTGGAAGGAGTGTGAAGTTGTCATCTGTTGTCCCACCAAAGGGTAGGAACATAGAGTCTCATGCCACTTCTGACAGTGATTCATTTAGTTCTTTATTACAGGCTTCCACAACTGATGGCTGCACACTCTAGCAGCTCTTTTCTGCATTTTGCTGGTTTGTAGGAAAGATTTCCCCTATATCTAGTCAAAACTCCCCTTTCTGAAATTTAAACCTGTTACTGCTTTAATTAACCCTCATTGAATGCAAGAACAAAGTAATTTCTTTCCCTTTGCAATGACTTCTTAAGTTGTTGGAGAGGGGTTTAAGTGAGATGAATTTGCTAATGTAGATGTCTAAGCTTCTGTCACTGTTAGTATTAAATTTTGCTGGTAATGCAATCACCCAAATATATTTTTCATCAGTAATATTTCAGACAGCCCCCAAGATCCTCCCCTTTATGTGCATAAATACTGATGGAGATGTTTAATCTTGCATAGATTCAACAGTAACAAAAAAGATTCCTCCATGGTTTTTTTTTTACCAATATTTGGAGAGTTGTTTACCAACAACTGGGAGAAGTTGCCTTTCTGTAACTGTCAGGCCTGAACTATTGTGTTACCATCTGAGCTCCACTGGCAACTTTGGTTGAGCTGAAAAATCTGGTTTTGTACCAGTTCAGCTGCTTCTGAACAGAACATTGTCAAGAGAACTATTTACATGAGAGGTCTAATTGTGCTTGGAGATGCCTGGGTTAAGTCTTAATAAATTTCCTGGTCTCATTTACTGGATGTATAGTTGCACTGGGAATAGGAAGCCTGGAAAGCATGGCAGTCGTGGGAGAAGCAGCAATCAGGGAGTATGACGGTAATTCGCTCTTGGGAGCGTTACAAGCCTGCAGATGCACCATTTGTAGCTATCTGTTGCATGCACATAGATAATAATCTTGCATTAGGCCCAATTACATGGTGTTATGGACACACAACACACGGATTACATACACAGCCAACCACCATGCTGTGATAAAGCCCTGGAGTAATTGGAGGAGACAGAAGGAAATGTTTGACGTGTTCGTGCTACCAGTGCTGCACTGCCTGACAGTGGGGCTGCTCCCCACCAGCTTCATCCCTTTGCTTTTCAGCTCTGTTTCAAAGTCTCTCGTTCAAAACAGAGGTTTGTCACGGAGCACGCGAACTCGGCACTGTGCTCTTTCCACCGTGTGTTGAGGGAGTTTCAGCAGGAAGAGGGAAAAGAACATCGCTGTTTAAGATTGAGTCAAGCCCACAGACACACGGGAACACGTACTGCCAGACGAGGATGGTTGTTTGCAGGGTTCTTGCTGCCAGATCCTGTATATTAGAAGCCTGTAAAGAATCTCTACTGCCCAAATGTAGAAGTCATTCAAACCTAAAAATACAATAAATCAATTGATGCCTTTTCTGAGCTCTCTTTCACCATTTACCTATCAAGAAATAGGTCTAAATATTTTTTTCTGAGAGTTTTTCAAATGCTGCAGTGTCCTGTGATCAGCCAAATGTGACACAAAAAGCAGCCTGGTGTGTATCAAAAACCAGAATGGCCAGCACAAGCACACCTTCCAGTGTTGATGGTAGATGCTTATAAGGCTTGGGGAAAAGCATTAATCAAAAATTTAATCTACCATATAAATTCTCAATTTGATTAGCTGTTTGCACTAATCAGCTGCAGAATTGGAATGTGAAAGAAAATCAGGTTCTCTTACTGTCAAAAACAAAGGGTATCTTCAGCGTACGACAAATTCTCCCCTTCCTCTTTCATTTTAACCTGTTCAGATTGCGGGTGTTGTGCTGATGCACAGCTAGTAACCTGTTTAGGTTATGAAAACACCTTGTTCTTAGAAAAGTGGACATTTACCTAGTAGCTTTTCCTTTTGCCAATAATAAAATATTATCCCATAACTTTTTTTAAGCTGGGCTGTGGCAGGTGGCATGATCATCAATGTTCTACACCTAGCTAGAGGCCCAACCCATTTAAAATGTGACTGGAAAACACTATTTTACAATGTACTTATTGAAGTACTAATTGACAACATGAAATGTTAATATTTCAGATACTTATGTTTTATTAAATAACTTTTTCTGGTATTGTTGCCAGAAGATCATTTTGGTTCATGTCTGGTACTTCAGTGGAGCAGAGCAGGTGGATATATTGTACTGAAAGTGTTGCTACTTCAGATCAGTAAGCCACCAGGCACTCTGATATTCATTATATACTCTTAATTACATCATCAATTGAATTCCAAGAGAAACAAAATGTCTGTGTATTCTAATTTACAGAATTGAGAGTGTTTGACAACTGACCTGGCAGCCTGGGGTTTCAGCTCTCTGAATTAGGCCAGAGAACATGAAAGGATGCTTAATAAATATAAATATAAAATATTTGTCTTATTGGTAGGGTTCAGAATTAAAATTATTTCTTTTTTTCCCCCAAAGTATCTTCCAGAATATTGATAGGGTATGATTTCTTCTAGCATTAGGAATATATTTTTTTCCTCATTTTTATCTGGTTCTGAACACCAGCATTCCTATTCAAGGGGTGGAGAAAGGAGTAAAGAATAATGCATAAATATTATTTTAAACACATGCCAATCACTTCTACAAGTTAATGATTTTAATCTAATTACACTGAGTCTGGAATTAACAACTCCTTGTCAGGGAACTACAGCAGTGTACATGAATTTGGATCAAGGCAAAAGAGAAGAGAAACGTAGTTAAATTTGCACAGAAAGTTTGAGGAAGGAGATAGATAATTGTTTTAAAGTTGTGACAGGATTGCAGAGTGAGCATTCTTCCCTTTAAAAACATTCTGATTAGTGAGGGCTATAAATCAGCTTTATTTGGAAGAAGAAAGCAGCTCCATGCGTGCCTCTAACCAGTTTGGGCAACTGGCAGAGCAGTGAGTTAGTAGAGCAGCTCCTCTGGGGTTGTAAATTGAAGTCAGTGGGACTATGACAGTTCATGCTGGTGGAAGATGCACCACCTCAAAGACTGCTGATCCCACGTTATGCATCTTCCAAGTAGTCCTTGGAGGACCCTTAGGGCTGCTGCTGTCTGCTGTCTGCTTAGCTTGCAAGATCTAACAAGGATCACGGCCCAAGGTGGGAAGTTTGCTGGCATAAATAATATTGTCTGTAACCTCAGTTTCCTGATTCAGCGTTTTGCTTGTGAATAGTTTACAGGGAGAGGACTTCTAAATGAGAGGACAGTGCTTTTTCAAGGGACAAGGCTATACTGGGCTCTGGAAGAGGTGGTAGGTGTAAGGCTGGGGAGAACCCAGCAGAATACAAGTTTCCCCATAGAGTGTGGGAGGACTCAGAAGATTCTGGATGTTTTCTCTTTCTCACAGCTTCCGGATGTTGCCACATATGTTTCTGTGGGTTTGAATCTTACTTGGAGCAAAATGAGGCTGTGGCCTTGAAACAGCTTAGCAGATGACTGAAGGAGAATTTTCTTATCTTCATGTGTTAAAAATGCTACTGTTGTGTTATTACCCCTGTCAGGACACAGACTCTTAAAAACCATTGCTTGGAAGGGCACCTTTACCTGAAAACATCCCCATTCACAAGCCAAAGAGTTCCTGCTGCAGGGGAGCTGTATGCTCTGCATAACCAGAGCAGCAGGATTACGTTCCTGCAGCTCCAACTGCGCTGTCATGCAGACAGTTCATTGTCAATTAGTGCCCTTTGCAGTGTTTGGCCTTCTTTGTTCTGAAATAATTGCTGTTACCATAGATGTTTTATTGCCTTCATTATGGTTAACATTTAAATAGCGATGAAATAGTAGGCTACTAAGTCATCTGCACAACAGCTATCTGCTCAAGTTATCCCTGAAATTTGTGTTCAAGGAGTATATTAATTCAGCACCAATTTAGGATTCATAGAAGGAGGGTTATGTATTTGTTGGAAAACCTTTGTTTATTAGGGGCAAAACCTGAGCCACTTTGATTTTCTCTTTCGTGAGCAGAAGTACTGTGTAACTGGAATAATACTTTGTCTGTTGAGCAGAAATGTTTTAGGAACTTTGAAAATATTTTTGAATCATCACATCAGGCAGTAAAGGCTGACCTTTCCACATCCAGATGAAGAACTGCACTTGGACATGCAGTTGTTTTTTTTTGCCTCAGCTAGCATAGGAGGAAGCTCACTGTCATATCCTTTTCTGCTTGGATCCAATCCATGTCCTTTTGACATCAATAGAAATTCTCCCTTCAATTCCTGTGGCTTCCATTGACTTCTGTAGTGCCATGTGTGACCTATTCAGACATCAGCTATGTATGTGATCTAATTTTTGAAAGCTGGCTTTACATGTGTGTACACTTAAAATCTTCCATCCAAGAGCATAGCTCATTTTTATGTAACAGGCAGCTGGGGTAGAGGGTGAACTATATGTTTACAGAAAAAAATATGGTGGTGCAATTAGAAATTCTATTTGTGGGCCCTCTCGAACTTCCCAACATGCATGTGTAGATGCAAATAGCAGATAACTACAGGTATCGAGGGGGGGTTATGTTGATGCATATATATATATATATATGCACCTTTGTAAGAGGTTTTGTTCCCTTTCTGAAACTATTTGCATGTTTGGTTTGGCTAACTGTCCACAAAGGACCTTGGGTGGCATCACTGGCTGAATAATGTAATCCAGCAGTAGTAACTGTATGATAGAGCTTTATTTTGCACTATTTAAACTGTCACAGTGGGACATTTGTGCTGTCATCATGACATCAGCAGGAACTCAAAGGTGGAGCTTTTCAGCCCTGTAACTGTACAGTGATGCTCACTGTGTTCGCTTCCAGTACTGAAGCCACAGCAAAGCAGTGACATGTGCAGATGGTGATGTACACCTGCCAAAATGGCATGGCTGCTAGATGTGAGGGCTTACTTGCAGGGTTACTTCTGAAACTGATAGCATTTTCCTCTTCATGTTAAAAACAGACTGGTTTTGAGTCTTTGCTTATTGAGAAAGTGAATACACAGACCTGTAATTGCATATACCTGCTGATTTGTTTCTTGTCCAGTTTTTGGTCACATCAAGTCTTGCAGAGGATCTGGAATGAATCCCATATATTATACTAAGCACTAAGCCTTACAGCTCTTACCAGTTCACACCTGAATGTGTCTGACTTCACTGACACAGATCTCTGGCAACAAACCTTACATGCCAATTCCAGATTTCCCAAATTTTGCTTTTACTGACAGCACTGACTCTGCTCACAGATTTGGCAAGGAAGGGTGATTTTGCTCTGTTGGTGCAGTTTGCTGTCGGGAGCATGTCAGCCCTCAGGCTGGCTCCAGACCCGTAGTGCACCCATCTGGTGCAGCACTGTGTTGAAATACCAGCTACAATCCTGCTGACAAAGTGGTCATGTTCTGTCCTGCTGGGATGCAGTGCAGCAGCAATACAATCATCAGAGCCTGCTCACACACCTCTCCTAAGTATGCCTGTGTGTAATGTGTTACCCTGCACCCTCCTGGCTTCGCCAGTATGTGCACGTATCTTCCTGTGCACCAGGAAAGGTCTTAATAGGGCATAATCTAATTTAGCTTCAACCTGCTGATGTTTGGTTTGGTTGCTTCAGGGGTATCTTCCTCAGCACATCCACAAATGCACAATAGCACTGTCCTTTTCTAAAGTGGTCCTGTGGAGGGACGTGCCCACCACATAAAGCAAAAGCTTCATACCCTGCTGATGTGGGCAGCACACGTTTCAAATAGGCACCATCACTCAGAACCAGCCGTACAGGGACATGGAGTTGACATGGGTCACATCAATTCTCATTCAAGCTGGATTACTGCACTTGGAGATTGAATGCACTTGGAGCATGGCAATTATGTCATTTTGGAGTGGTTGCCATTTCCTGCGCCATCTCGATAAACTTTGTAGCTTCTAATTTGCTGGAGAGTCATTGATGTAATTAGGAGCTACATAAATGAGAGCAGCACACTCAGCTGATGATAATCAAGACAGTTCATTTTTCGTAAGAAGCGCAAAGGGGGTCTCTTCCAGCAGCTGAGATAGTTTTCTGCTTAAGCCCTGCTTTGAAATCCTTACATGCCTGAGTTATGACACGTTTTATTATGGTCCGTTCCGCTACCCCTGTATTTTTCATAAGGAGACAGAAGAAAGGGTACTCATCCGTCCATGTGTTTTCCAAAGGGCCGTTGGAGCTGTCTGTCCATGTAAGCTGGCTGTGTTAACAAGCCTGTGAGGGTGAAGAGCTCTCTTGTTATGTGGAGCAAGTGCTTTAAATGCAAAGCTTTGATGTTTTGGTGTGCCAGTTTGACGTTCCTCCACTCAGGTTGCACCAGGTTTTCAGACAAAGTGACTGCTTAACCAAAAGCGGGAGTTGATAGATCTCCTGTACTCTTTGGTACTCAGAGGTGGTAAATAGTAACCTGCATCCATTCTTAAGTAGCTGTAGACTGCCAGGCCTGAACAATGTCTTTCATGATAGGTCACAAGTTGTCTGCCTGTCTTGCTGCTCACAGCCTGGCAGATATATTACCAAGAGTTTTAGCAGCTTGTTGCTGTAAAATAGAGTTGAGAAAGAAATGTAAATAATTGATCAAGCTACTGTTCTCTTACTGGTTTTTTTTTCCTCTCTCCTAACAGTACTCTCAACAACAACAATATCACCCGCATTCCTGTTACCAGTTTCAATCACATGCCAAAGATCAGGACTCTGTAAGTACTATCTTTGAACATTACAATGATAATAATGATGATTTACGTTAACTCTTTGGCCGTTCATCATCTTATTTCAGCCTCGATTCACCTTGCTCTCTTGAGGAACATGATCGGTGAACAAGCCTGAACCTGTGAGGGCCATGGCCTGACCCCAGGGACACCCAACAGAATGGATAGCTCAGGCCTCTTTGTGGGGATGGGGACAGCTGGGGCTAGACTGGCACAACAACCGGCTCAAAGGGGACCTATGGCCAAGCAGGGCTGGAAACCTGCACTGCTATGGTGTCACTGGGGCTGAGAGCTCCAGGGTTTGCCATTTTGAGGTTGTGGCCTAGGGTAGGGCCAAAGAAGTTCTAGATGTCTTGTTGAGGCCGCACAGGGCTGGGGACTGCCTGGTGCCCTCAGGAGCCTGATGAGTTCTCCAGGTTTACCTGTGGTTAGGTCAGATTCAGTTTGAATTTGTCTGGAAATGAAACTGGTTGTTTTCTTTTTTTTTTTCCTGTGGGAAAAATCCATAATGTGAATTGTGTTCCGAGCTGGAACATCATCAAAATTGTGAAAATGGTTCAGATGGATCAAGGTATTTAATTTTGTTAATATCTTCGGTTTAAACCCTGTTGCTTCTTTTCAAATTTGGAATGCAAATTTCTGAAGTAAGAAAATTTTAAGAACTTTAAAAAAATGCTTCTTTCCCAAATGCTTTCTGAAACAAAATGTCACTGATTCTGATTTTTATTCGTGCTTCTCTTGCATCAAATCTGTTTTCCTCTAGGTGGGCACTGTACAATTGGAAAAAACTATGATTGGCATTGGTAGATCAAAGGCAAAGGTTGTGAAATTCAGAAAAAACAAGTGTGCGTTTTTATAATTTAGCCATAGCCTACTGAAACCATTATTTAATTTAATTAATTACATTAGTTCTTTCCATTCTTTTAGGAAATACACCACTTCAAATGGAAGGTTTTCCTCCAAAATTTCAAGATTAGTTTAGATGTAAAAACAAAGAAAGAGTAATAGAAGCTAGCCTGAAAATTTTCTGTGATGTTGAAAAGATAAAATGCTTTAAGGATGCTCTGTGTGTGTGTGTAAAATCATATTAAATAAGTTAACAGAAGTGAAATGGCTCTTCCTCATGTCCACCTACGTAAGATAGCTTCCAATTTAAATTTACATTCCTCATTAAACAGTAGCGGTCATAGATCTTAATGCCAGTAATTAAATGGAAATAAGATGTTTGTCTTTTAGAAGAGAGTGCATGAAGAAGATGAAGGTGTAGGAATCAGGTTCCTGGAGTTTTGCCTTTTCTCATTCATTCACAGTAGTCCAGAACATTTGCCTGGCTTCTTCAGATTAGTCAGTCTTGCCTGTTAACAGAGCTCAATGCCTTCTGTCATTTTCCTTTTAGTTTAATTTCGGAGATGGCTTTGTATGTAGCTCCCTGGAGACTTACACTGACTAATCCCCCTCTGCTGTAATTAAGGAAAAAGGGGGGGAGGGGGGGGGAAGAGAAGGGAAAAAAAAAAGGGAAGGAAGTCATAAATAGGATTTATAAAGGGAAGCTTTTATATTGAATTCTGAGAGCCACATTTTATAGAACAGGAATGCTGACCCACTCTAAAAGGATTTGCTGGAAATTTAATTTAGGGACTATGGATGAAAGGGCACCTTTGCAAACTTGCATTCATATTCATTCACCTCTTGTTCTGGAAAGGTAGTTTCATCAATATCAAGTAGCATCTCTCAGTCCCCAAAGACTTCCAAATAACAGGTACTCTACCAAGCAGTTCAATACAGGAATTAAATATCGTACACAGACAAGTGGAAATACTGTAAAATGGTTTACTTTTCTATATTTCCTTCCATCTGTTTCAACAGAGGCAGAAAAGTTATCAAATAGCAATTAATGTAAAATAAATACAGGATTCAAATAGCATTTCTGAATTTCTTCTGCTGCTCCTTCACATTAAAAATACTTAAATCCCTAAGTCACCTTAGCACTTTTCACAATTAATACTTAGTTGATTATAATAATAATGAGTAGCAAAAGAAGTTTGCATAGCTACATATTAATGTTTTCTTAATGTCTGTAGAATTTAGGCTAATACTGTTTTGATTTCAGCAAGTTATATATAAATGGATAGTAATAACCTAACAACGAATGTGTAAAACTGATCTGGGTTTGCTCTCCTATTTAAAATATTTATATGAAGATACTATTTGGAGGACAATGATGGTGATATTCTCTACTTTCCTTTATTTCACTTGATAACCTGTTTCTCCCACATTAATATGCAACCTGATTGAACAGTTTGAAACTGGTTGGGAAGCTGTCTGAGGCATAATGGCTGGATAAGATCTTCATTTAATCTATTATTTAGTATTAATCTAATGTTTATTTTCATGTGTGTTGATGAACATTAAATCCAAATGGATTAGGAATGATGCTCATTATAGTTTGGCAATTTTGCTGTTTCCTGAAAAAAATATCCTCAGTTTGTACACCTTTTCAAATAGCATCACTCTTCCATGTGCTTGCTTTTAGACACTCTTGCAGAGCATCTGTGGTCTGAATATTGCTGGGTTAGGGACAATCCCTATTTCCCATCCAGCTGAGGTCCATTGCCCTGTGGAAAGTTTTCCCTCTCTGTCTCTCTCACAGACTAGTAAGATCCATTAGCAGGACATTTGAGGCTGCTTGTACCTCAGCTGCATCTGCTATGATAGTTCTATGGATAAGTAGCTTTTCTTCATGGCTTTCAAAACAGTCTTCCCCTTTAAGGACAGAGAAGATAAAGAGCACATTCAACTTGAAGATGACCTCTCAGGGAAAATTTAAAAAAAAAAAAGAGAAAAGCTTCAGTAAGATATGATGCACTTGAGGAACTCTTTAAAAATTCAGCTCTCCTGTGCTAATCTTTTTATGGAGCTGTCTTTTCTGTTGCTAAGTTTCATTGATCTTTCAGCCATGATTGCAAGTGACAGGAATTAGTTTTTATTGATCTGCTTTCCTCTGCTTGAAACAACTTTATTTGTGTTAAGGTATGTTCCTCATAGCTATTTGCTTAATGGTAAGTGTCCTGTTGTTTCTGCATGTGAGGGACTGCTGAGATAGGTAATTGCATAACTTGCTTTAATTTTTTTATTTAAGGGTAAACTGAAAAAGTAGCAAATCCCTTCAGTGTTCTTTGTGTTCACAAGGAATTGGCATAGTATGCATTCAGAGTACTGTGAAAAGTCTTTTTTGTGGCTGTAGTCATTAATATAATTATAAAAAAATATATTGTAATAGGCTAAGTGGTCTCTTCTCAAAAACAAACTGTGAAATAGCTGCTCAAAAAACCTTCAACAAATGAGACAAGGTAGGGCTCTGCTGAGGCAGGTGAGCTGGCAAACAGGTGACAATGTGCTCTACTGAAAAGAGAAGCCCCAAGAACTGGCTATAGGAGTTCAGTGAGAAAACCCAAACCAACCAACCAAACAAAACCCAAATCCACACAAACAAACTACCAATGCACAACACTGAAAAGTAGCCTCTTCTTATGAAATCCTGGTTTCATCACTCCTGCTGCCATACTGGGGTGCAGGGAACAGCATGGGATGACCTTTCTTTCAGTTCCTGAAGGAAGATAGCTCTGGTAGGGAGAGATAGTTCTTTGAAGATTTAATTTAAATGCTTACTCTGTAAGTTAGAAAAAGTCTTACTTTACTATTTTGGACTAGATAATATTTGTTCTCTTCTCTGTGTAAATATTTTTATTTATTCTTTCAGTCAACAAAAAGTGTTCCAGGCAGATTTCCAGGCAGTTAAGTCAGAGTTCTAGTAAGATGTTTTGTTCTTATAACTGCAGCGTCAATCAGATAGCTTCGTTATCCCTAAACACAAGGTCTTCTAGGCATCACTCTAAGACAGTTATATTTCACAGTGCATTTTCCATTTCTACAGGATAAGCTCTTAGCTCCAGACTTGTAGTGTTTTACTGTGACTGCCCACCCCAGACATACAAATCTGGGGCCTTTCGATCTGGGCACCGCTGCTGAGCTGTGCTGTTACTGTGCAATATGAAGATCTCACAGATAGTTAATTTTTTGGTGGATGGACAAGGTTAAAACCTGTGCACAGCAATTGTGTGGGGTTCTTTAAACGTAATGTCTCTAATATTAGTGAATAATGCTTTGTCTAACCGTTTCTGACATTTTTTTTCAGTCTGTTTTATCATTTCAGTTTTGATATAACACTGCAAATGTATGACTCATTACAAGGAATGAAATAATTAATGTCCTGGGCTTTTGTATTGACCTGAAGTTCGGTAGCTATTAAAATGACCAGATTTCATTCCCTGAATACATCATTATTGTGCAGATCTCCTCCCACAATGTGATAGTATTTCTGGAAATCTCTAGTGCCAGGCATGAAGAAGGCTAGGAAGGGAGCTGTCTGGCTAGATCAGCCTCTCTTTGGCTAGATCAGCTAAAGAACAGCCTCAGCATTGCTGTGTGGCATGATTTGGTCACAGTCCTGTTTTTGTCACATGTTGTAAATTCCTGTCTAGAACCTACATATGTGTGTTAAATTGCCACAGAAAACAGCATGGATGCAGGCAGCTCAGCAACACAGAAGGTAGCAATAGCCTCTATTATGTGAGGTTTCTCTCTCCCTCCAATGGAGGGAAGAATCACTTGTCCTCCTGTGTTTCACCCTGGTCCTTGTGTATATGCAAGCTGTGCTGTGGATTCACTCAAAAAGTCACAGTTGTGCAGTTATTTCTGAAATAAACCACAGGCAAAGCAATTGCTTGGAGGAATCTTAAATTCTGTGTGTCCTTTTCTCTAGAGCAGCCAGCTCATGACTATCTGTAGGCGGACAGTTATTTACCTTAGCACTCCTGAGACATTATAAATAACAGCAGCGGCTTGCATGTGGATGCTTGTATATTATGTGGCGATGCAGACAGTCAAGAACTGACTCAGCTGTAACCAATAACCTGCAGTGATCCTCTAAACGGTAGCAGAGAGCCAGATTGGTGCGCGGCTGCTCTGATTTGTGTCTTATGTGTGAGAAAGGTGCTAATAACGTGGGGATTGTTCTGTCTTTTGTAGGCGGCTCCACTCCAATGTCCTGCACTGCGACTGCCACCTGGCCTGGCTCTCCGACTGGCTGCGGCAGAGGCGCACTATCGGGCAGTTCACCTTCTGCCTGGCGCCTGTCAACCTGCGGGGCTTTCTGGTGGCTGAGGTTCAGAAGAAGGACTTTGTCTGCTCTGGTAATGATGACAATTGTTCATTTCTCTATCAGCTGATGGTTTTAGAATGACATTCAAAAGATGCTCCAAGGACTGGAACACCTCTGCTTATGAGGCTTGGCTGAGGGATTTGACGTTTTGCAGCTTAGGGACCTTATAGCTGCCTTCCAGTGCCTGAAGGGATTGTGAAGGAAGGCTGAAGAGGGACTTTGCGTAAAGGTGTCTAGCAAAAGGATAAGGGGAGTGGTTTGAAGCCGAGGGAGAGTAGGATTAGACTGGGTCTCTGGAAGTTCTTCAGTAAAAAGGTGGTGGGACATTGGAATAGGCTGCCCAGAGAGGTTGTGGATCCCTCCTCTCTGGGAGTATTCAAGGCCCAGCTGGACGAGGCCTTGAGGAGTCAAGTCTAGCTGAGAGGTGTTTGGAGCAGATTATCTCTGAGGTCCTTTCCAACCTAAGACATTCTATGATTTGCAGGAAAACGTGAGTGAAAATTTACTGTGTTGTTTGAATGCCATTTGGTAGCAGTGCTGTTTGTTTTTATCATGTCTAAACTGTATAAGAGTAGATCAAATTGTTAATTTTTTCAGCTTTATAAAAAATATTGGATTCCAGTTAACATTTCAGTTCTCAACTTATTTTTCATACTATAGCACTGCCAATGATATCAACATAAGAAATCAATTAAGTGTGGATAATTTGGTATTTCTCAAGGGACACTGACTGGAATATGAAAGAAAGGAAACAGAAAATGCTAATCTGAGTCTGTTGATAAATGGTTGGACTATAGAACATGAGAAGCAGATTTTATCCCAAGGACTGAAACAGGATTCTTAGGGAGCCAGTGCACTTCACTGTTTCACCAGTTTCCACACTGATAAATGAGGCTGATGATACATGGCCAACTCACAAACCATGTGTCTGTATATTTGCCCTATTCATCAAGTCTCTGGAACTGCACTTGACTCTTTTGTGGTAGAAATACATTTTCTTAAGAGAAGAAGGGAAAAGATAGATGGAAAAAATAGAAAATAATTGGAAATGACACCTCTGAATTTGGCTAAAAGGAAGAGATCTGGCAGAGGAGAGGCAGGACAGTGTGGGTGCTGTGGGGAAAAGGAAAAAAAAAAAAAAAAGGAAGATACCAGACACAAGTTTGAGGATAGGTTTGCAGGCCAAGGGAGCTTGTTCTGAAGCGAGTGCCAGTCCTGACCTTGATAGACGATGAGTCTTGCAGTATTGTGTTCTCTCATAGCCTGTGACTGCTGCAGCCTTACCCTCTTGGTGCATGGAATACAGTACGAGTGCTCATGCTAGACATGTTCTTAGGAATGCCTTGTTTTGATAGTTTCATTTAGATGTGACAGAGAAAGAAAAAAAACAACATTGTACTTAGAGAAAAGGACCTTGATCCCCTTAACTGCATCATGGATGGTGAATTAATACCCGGCCCTGAAGGTATGCAGGAAGTCTTAGGGGCTCATGGAAGATGAAGCTGAGCACCAATGATCTTTGTGGTATGATTTACAAGAGTGCTGTGCAGCTTCTGTGCAGTCATGGAGATTTGATGATGCCCAGAATATCTGATAAATTACATCAGAAGTTTAGCAAAGAGAAAAATGTGAAAACCTAACAGACTGAAGAGAGGAAGGATAAAAGAAATGAGTAAATGAATTAAGCTATTAGCAGAATCTAATTTTACCAAAGAGCTAACCAGAGCATGTTTTTCTTATGAAATGAAGTTTCAGACAGAGCATGAGTTCAGCTATTTGAATTTATGGTACAGCAAAGAGACGGGAGAAGAGTTGTTTAAATCAGAAGATGTAATAATGGCTGCATGGTAAATGTAATGTGGGCAGAACTCTTCTAAATGGAGATTTCCATGTGGACTGTGACTTCCAAAAGAGAGGTTTTTAGCAGGCGATTGTTGGACCAACAACATATGAGAGAACTCTCAACACAGGCCTGCATTTTTTAAAACATAGATTAATAAAAAATTAAAGGACAGAAGTTTCCAGTGAGACATCCCATCAACTCTATCTCTTTACCCTCATTTGGGAAATGAAATGTACCAAAAAAGAAATGCATTGGAGGAGCTCATTTTAGTGAAGGATTTAGCAGAGAGCTCAGCTTAGTATGTGCTACTTTGACAAAAATCTGCATGGACATCTAGTTTAAAGAGGATATAAATCTTCCCCATTCCTTATTACAGTTCTTACTCCTGGTTTTACAGCATAATTTGATTGTGTTTGACTATGAAGTCAAACTAGGACAGGAGGTGAGTAGCAAACTGAACTTGTCCCTCTACAAAGGAATTTTACACAATTTAAGATTAAATGAATCACTGTAACTGGCCTCAAGCTGGCAGTGAAAACTGCCTTTGCATCATAGTTATAAAGAGGTGAAATACAGTGTAGTGAACTACTCTAACTACAGACTCAGCATTTCAAGCACTTGTTTTTTTATGTCAGTGGGAATATCACCACAGCAAAAGAACACTCAGCTTTTCCTCTGCTGTAAAATGGGCTTCATCAGAGCATTCTAGTTCAAAACTAGTACTGTTGCATTCATCAAAGCAGAAAAAAAGTAGAATCAAAGAATCTGGGGAAGGAAGAAAAGTATCCTTGAAAAAATTACTTCTGGTTATTCATTGATCCCTTTGCAAAAATAGAAGGGCTTTATATTTTTATGACAAACTTTTTTTGGAAACAAGTTTGGAGTGCTACATGTGAAGGAATGATCAGAGAGCTGGAAAACCAACCCTGTGGGGACAGACTGCAAGAGCTGGGGCTGTTCAGCCTGGAAGAAAGATGGCTCCAAGTAGACCTCAGAGCAGCCTTCTAGTACCTGAAGGGGACCAACAAGAAAAACAGAATGAAAAAAAAAAGACTTTTTGTAAGGGCTTGTGCAGATAGCAAGACTGCCACATTGCCGGGACAAGGGAAAACAACTTCATGCCAGTTAAAATACTCCTTGCTCTCTGATCCTTGGGGACTTTTTATTTTTACATTCCCTTAGCTGGTAGAGAAGCATCTGGGGACACTGGCTTATGCTTGGTACCTGTTAGAGCCTTCCAGTCTCTGCTTGGATCAAACCCAACTTCCTTCCCATGTTCAGATGTTTCACTGCTGAACTGACTTCTGTTTTTCTATCTCTCTCAAACGCACAGACTCTCTCCCTGACTATTTCTCTCTTGTCCTCCTTTGACTTCCTTAGGATAGTAATTTTATTTCATTTTCCTCTTATGCAAGTTTTATTATGGCTCTTCGATTTTTCTTCTATCTGTTCTTTACTTATGGAAGCTGAAATTAATCTGCATATTGATACATTATGTCTAGTCACATTTTGCATTCTCACCTCTGTTAGTGGGGCTGTAAAGCTCTGCAAACGAAAGCAGTGGGTTCATGAAGTTACACCATCAGCAGCACCTTGGTCTTTTCAGTGCTTTCTGCAGGACCCACTGAGGGACTCCACTGGGATTTTATCACAATGGTGAATCATTCTTGTTTTCCTAAGTATACACATGAGAAAATAAATACACATCTCAACTACACATCTAAGAATAAGGCATGGGAAGCATTGTGTCTTATACCTTGATGTGTAGCACTCTTTAGCCACCGTTGCCCTCGGCTATCTGCTGTCAGAACCGCTCACAGGTCATCAGTTTTCAACAGATTGCTTGCAGAGGAGACTGTCTGAAAGATAAGCAGGCAGAGACTGCATGGATTTCAGCAAATGGTGGGGAAGCTGACTTTTCTCTTGTACAGTTGCTGCCAGTTCTGAGGCAGTGTCAGCACTTGGTGTAGACTCTGAGGGTACAGGTTGATACAGATTTGTTATAGTTTTGGTCAGTAGCTTGAGCTGTTTTACAGTGGGCAGGGTTTATGATAGAGTCTGAAGACTGGATGAAAATCTCTTAGACTAGACTTGTATTTGATACTTCCAACAGGTAAGGAACTCATGCTTTTCTTATGTATGAAGTACCCAGTTGTAAAATCTTGACATCAAGAAAATCAAGACGCATAATTTGAATCAAACAAGTCATAACTTGATCTGAAATTGATGCAAGAGAGAAGTCATTACCACAGCCAAGTGTCTAGTGACTGCTAGCTAAATAAACTGATACTGATTTTAAGAAAATAGTGGATTGATCCAAATCTCAGTTGAAGATCTAGAGTTTCTAGTTCATACAGTGAAACTGCAGCTGAGGTATAATAAAGAGGGAAATATGTTAGCTTCCTGCTGCTTAATGCAGTCTGGAAGCCGTAATGAGGAAGCAGATTTATTTGTATAGGAGAGGTCAAACGTTCTTAAAACATAGCTGTTACTCTCTGGCCCAGAACACAAAGCTCAGTAGATTGTCTTGCTCCATTTTTCTCCTAATAACTTTACACCATATTGTTGAGGACACAACCAGCAATGAGTAACTAATAAAGAGGCACTCCTCAAGCTCGGTATCATAATGAGAACATTCAGAAGGTGCCAAAGGAAAAGTGTGTGGGGAGAGGAACTCCCCTCCATCTGCTCCTATTTAGAAGACTCTCTGCAATAGTCTGTCTAAATAACTAGCAGTAGGTCTGCTGCTTTCAACACGGGGCATGGAGATACTGTCAGCATGGAAGACTGGTGCTCCCTGGAAACTGAAGAGGAGGGAGGACTCTTTGCTAATTATGTAGATTGTGCTAGAGATGGGCAGTAGCAGTTGCTTCTGAGGAAGCAGAGGGATTTCTCTCCATTCACTCCATCCCAGTTCATGCAGAAAAGGGCTGCTAATGACCCTCAGTTCTCATGGTCAGAGGAAGCTGGATAAATAAAGTGGCAGGAGGAGGTTTTTTTCTCTGTGTGTGTGCAAGTGAGTGGTTGTTTTCTCCTGTGGGGAACATCCACAGCTGTTTTACTGCTTTTAGAAATGAGATTAACCATTTAATCTAACTTTGACCTCTTCCTAAAGAGTGAACTCTGACTCATGTTAAATAAACAGCATCTTTTTGTCTGTTAGGTTGGTTCATGCTGTCTGTGACCATCAACTAACCCACTAAGTGTTCTTACAATGGAGTCAGTGCAGGACTTTTAAGGCTTTTTGGTTAAAATTGTGCCTGAAGTTTGGTCTCAGAAAATTTGTGAGGAACTGTGACAGAATTTTACATAATACTCTAGTACTGAGTTATGTGGTTTCATACTGTAAGAATTTACTTCTTGAGTAACGTGTTTGATTCCATGTATGGTACTTTCTGTTTGTGGGATCTTGCAGATCTGAGGTATGAATATGCATTTATGGAGGCACTTGATAATTTTTTGAAGAACCACAGATGAAATTTGGCTTTAAACTACAGTAAACTTAGGAGTTTATCCTAAAATGATGTCCTATCTTTTCAATATAATTACTTGAGTTTTTTTTTCTGGAATTCTCTCTTTCCCAAAGCAATACATGTAGCTATTTAATGCTCATTTAATGCTTGTTTAATGACGGCAGGTTGGGGTGTAATTATTCCGCCATTGAGCTTTTGAACTGTTGCTGTAAGAATAATGACATGATTAGTTTTTATTTTCATGCCCGAACTTGGTGGTTTGTTTTGTTACTAGTAAGTTGGTATTACTTTGGTATACGAAAGAAAGGTGGCATGATGGTCTGTCCTGCCAGGGGTCACCACCACAGCCTTATTTTGAGCATGTTCTGAGAGCAGTGGTTTTAAACAAGAAAGAGCAGGATTTGCTGTAAGAGACTTTCTCTGTTCAGTACATATGTGTGATTTGCAACACATTTATGGATATTCAGTTAATAAGAATATTTTTTAATAGCATAGAGTTGCTTATAAAATGACTGGAGACTTCCATAGATGAATAGGTGGCAAATGCAAAGTTGTGTACGGTCTTGCAACACACAGAGTACATTTTTGTAGAGCAAAGTACGCTTGATTTCATTACTCCAAACCTTCCTTTGAGATTTCCTTTTTATTCCTCAGTATTTGTTTGCAAACCAATTGGTGTTGACTTTGCCTACAGAAGAGCTGTGCTCCTATGGTGTGAGTTTTTAACAGATAAATTTACTGTTTGGGAATGTTGAGAAAAATAGTGAAATTGAATCAAATAATGGATATTCATGGCTAGCAAAATTTTGTACACCATGAACTTGAAGGTATTAATATCATCAATCAGAGGCTGAAGTCACTAATCATAAATACTTAATGCAGTGCTCAGCAAAAAGCTGTGGAACAACCATAGATGGAAATATTTCCATAAACCGTTTGCTGCACGTTGCTGTAGAATAAACTCATTGGTCCAATATTTTCCCCATTAATGGAATATTTGCCATCTGCATGGAATGTTAACTTTACAGAGAGTAAGTTGTGATTGACTTGCTCAGAACTCAATGAAAGACTGTGCATACTCAAGTCTATTTCAATACTGGGATGCAAACACCAATAAGGAGCTGTACATCTTTGTGAGATTGTATTACTGGGAGTCTAGTAAAAACTATAGCTCATGTCATGGTAATTGATTTCAGATGTCCCAGCATTGTATGAAGTTCCAGTGGGTTATTTAATTAAACCACAAAAGGTCATAGTGTATCCACAGATCTGCTCTACTTGTAATGTTGTTTATTGATCAATAATTTCATGTCTGCTATACTTAAAATGATTTAAAGCCACTACAGGTTTTTAACTAGTAAACCCTGTCAGATTTATCTTTATATCCATTAATATTTTTTACAAATAACTAACATTTTGATGGTGGAAAAGAAACACTCTAAAGGCAGTCGGAGAGGTGAGGAGGTAATAAAGCACACCACTTAGTGTGCTGCAATTGGGTGTCAGTGCAAATGAGATTATTTAGGTTAGTCATTGCAAAATTTATTTTAAATGCCTGTGACATTCAGACTGGTCATTTGTACACCATAACTATTATATTCTAATTGTTATATCAGTCTATATGCTGCTCTTAAAAGGCTGGAGGCCAATGAGATGCTTATTTGGAAAAGCACTTAATTTGTCCTTAAACTGCCAGTTCCTGAGTCTCCTCCCTGTCTCTTCTCTCCCTCTGACCCTCAGTCTGAGACTGAATACAGTGGTGCAGGCTAATGGCATGACAGACACTAACCACCATAATCACTGAGAGTGGCATTCCATTACACCAGTCACAAAAAGCATAGTAATTACTGTTAATCATGTTCCTATCTTTCTACATTTTGTTAGTGGTATTTTTTAAATAGTAGCATGTAGAATTGAGTTGATGTTATCTCTTGGAGAGAAATACAGTTAACTTGGTGAACTAGTGCTGCTGTGTAACAGAGAAAATCTGAACTGACAAGATGACAGACAGTAAGAACTTCAAAAGGAAAGTAATATAAATGCATCTGGCTTGTCTCTGTCCATTTCCTTCTGTTGCACCAACCTGTGCAGGACACAAACAGCAGTCCTGATTTTTTTGTTTTGTTTTGTTTTGCTTTTCCTCTGTCTTTTCTTTTGTAGAAGCATTGGCTGCAAAGGGAAGATTAATTTTTTAGATTTCAAATATCCTTTCCTTGGAGACAGTATTGCCTTGGGCCCCTTGATCTATCTGTATGTTTATACTCTGCATTCCTATGAAAATCATACCCAAATTTTAAGAACTTTAAATTCCTTAGCCTACTTAGACTTGTTTTCTCGACCAATCCTTTCTTTACCAGCTCTTCACAACTATATAAACATTTAACTGATTAAACCCTCCTGGATTTTTTGTGCTTTAATTCCATAGATCTGCTACAGTGCTTGCAACAGATCCTCACTTAATTGAAGCAGTTAATCCAAATCAGATTTGAAGTTCTGCTTATAGCATTATTCAAGAAAACTTCAACAGATGACTGTTTGTGTAAAAGCTGGTGGAGTGTGTGCTGGATGCCAGATGAGTGTTCATGTGTAATACAGGGTTTCATTCTTTGTAAAGGAGAAATATAAGCAAAAGCACTTGTGAACAGTGATAGCAATTTAGGCACAAAGCTTTTTTATTTCATTAGAGTTCTCAGAAATCTACAATCTAGATAAAACTTTTTCTCATAAAGAAGAAAGAAATTCACCAAGTATAAAGGACTGTATTCAGCACCAAATGTCAGTCGAAAGTGGCACTATTGGATATTTTGGAGCACTCAGAGCATTACGACTTAAAATTAAATTTATGAAAATACTTCTCTTTCCATTTTAAATGACATAAGAAAACTGATTGCTCATTATATGTGGAAAATAAAGAGCCTACACTAAGACAGCCTCTTCCCTTTCAGTTCTTTCAGCATGAGCTGTTATTTTTTCATTCCATTTACTCTAAGAGTAAAGACATTCTACTACTTGCTTTATTTTGACATCAGGTTACCTCCCTGATTAACTAATTGGTTATTTGTTTCACTCACTGGCCATAGTCTCCACATAAAAGTTCCTCTGCTGTAGTAGAGCATTACAAGTAAATGGGTTTTGGTCTACATTTGGGGGAAAATCAAAGGACTTCTATCGTCTTCAGTCAACTACGCATCAGGAATTTGTTCAGAGAGAATCTGAAAGGCTTAATGGGCAGCACAAATAATGTTCTGATTTACCTCTTGGCCTTTCCATTCAAAAAATTGCTGGAAATTTCCATAATACTTAAATATTCATACAATGATGTTTTCAACTGCTTACTGTTGCTCCCTGCTTTTAGTGCAAGGAAGGCTATTGTTTCTGTCTTTTCTCTTTCTTCTCAGAGCACTTTATGTAATAACCTCCTTTCAAACCATTCCTTTAGTGTAGAGCACTCTGCAGTGCTACCTCTCGCAAAATGTGGAGGTGACAACCTGAGTTCCACTGCATCTTCTACTGTTGATTTAGATGCAGTAGAGTTGGGAACAGACTCTTAAAGCTCCAGATGGCAATGTGTCATGTTTTTTGATGTCGTGCCCTAATGAAAAGGGAGTGTATTGCTTCTTCTCTAAGCCATGGTGATATATTGAAGTGTTACAACTCTTCAAAATACGTTTTTCTCTCTCTAGAAAGCCTTTGCAGATGACACTTCAGATGTGCGATAACAAAGGGTGTATGGAAGGCTTGACCTTGATGCCAACTTTTTTTCTCTTCTTACAGAGCAAGGATTGCTCTGCAGTGTTTCTTCCCCCTTTCTGCCTATACCTAAAAACTTGCAATAGCTTGTTTGCACTTCCCTCATTCTTCATTTTGTTTTATTTTGCACCACAATGTAGGCAGACAAAACCTGGATGATCAGGATGTAAGAAGAAACCTCGTGTTCTTATGCAAATGTAACAGAGGCCTGCGTGCATTTTGAGGCAGTATAAACTACTTTTGGAAGTAGTCACATTTAAAATGTTACAGAAACTTTAGATTTCATGAACAGCAGATCTGGCGGTGTTCTTTGTGGTGATGATACTTAGAGGTGCCACTGAGTGCCTTTCTGATGTCAACTTTGCACTGCTGTGTACAAACAGTAACATATGGAAGCTTGCTATACGAGCTGACATTGTTGCGTATAGTTAAGGGCTAAACTAGAGGGTATGCAGTTATAAATCAAAAGAGAGCAATTATAACACTGCTGCATTGTTATGGAGTTTTAATTGTCAATGTTATTGGCTTGAAATTTGATGCAAACTAATGTTTTTGGACCTTCCGTCAGCTGCAGTTATAATTTATGAACCTGTCAGTCATGAGCCTTTCCCAAGACAAACCCCAGGCATGTACAGCTTTGGGCACAGTTTTCCATATTTTCACATATATTTGTGATTTGACAGTTATCATGTTCCCAGTTTTTCAAAAAAAACACATTTGTTTTGTAATTGTAATCCACTGCAATCTAGAGGAACACCTGTTTTTCCAGTTTCTAGTATGATTTTCTTACTTCTTACCAACACATTCTCCCCTTCACATTCAGTCTTCTGTGTCTGATGAAGAAGATAGTTCAGGTTTAACTCACCATAAATAAGTCAGTAACTGCTACATATTGATAACCTCAGTGTAGTAAAAGCATTTTATGGATGTGTAACTCAGTATGTGTGTGTGTGTATACATATTTTTATATATGGAGAGAGAGAGACAAATAGTAAGTGTAAGAATCATAACATAAATGCAAGTTTTAGAACTAGCATTAATGACAGTTACGTCTTGATCTGATGGATTGACTGAAATGTGTGTAGAGCAGCGTCCTCATGCCTGAACTTTTGCTCTGTGAGTTGCTTCCTGTCTTTCAGTGGAATTCTTAGATTAAGCAAGGATTTGAAGGTTTGAACTCACATTTTTCAAATTTCTTTTTCTGTTTCCTTTATTTGCATTGTCTGATCTTGAAACACCCAGCTTTGTATCTCCAGTCTTTATGCCACAACAGGTTACCTCATTTGAAAATATAAGTCATCGGTGATGGTAGTTTTCTCTCAGTATGTAGAAATAGCTAAGGAGTGTTTGTGTAGTGGAAACTTCTAGGCAAAGATAACTTTTTGAAATACCACTTGATCTTGAGGCTTATTTTTTAATCTTTGAATAAATTGATGTGGCTGATCATGGAGATGACCAAAGAAGCCTATCTTAGAGATTTATAGAGTGGAGATTGAGGAGGAATAACAACACAGTAATCTGTTACACATTTCAACCGCAGTTGATTTTGTAGCACATTATATTCACCGAATCTAAATAAACTATTACCTAATATAGTAAAATGGCCTGGAAAACTCAGGCTGAGGTCTTTTGTTGTTAAACTCTCAGGCAATTATTTTTTCAAAACTAACATTTAATGTTTTCATTGTCTCAGGTCCCCAGTCTGAACCTCCATCGTGCAGTGCCAGTTCCATCACTTGCCCTTCTGCCTGCACCTGCAGCAACAATGTAGTGGATTGTCGAGGAAGGGGCTTAACAGAAATCCCAGCTAACCTACCAGAGGACATTTGGGAAATGTAAGTGTCATGTAATAACACCATTCTTTTCCGTCTCTCCTCAGTTTTAGTCCTGTGTGGAAGAAAGGCATGTTTTGAAAATGTTCTGAGCAATTGTCAGGTGTATTGCAGTTGGCCTCTTGGCTTTTGTTATTTTCATCTAAGGGCTCAAACCATCCTTTAATCTAAATTAAGGTACTGTTTGAAGTTTCCCTATCCCAAGCAAGATTACGTTTTTCCTGTATTACGTTCAGTTTGCATCTGCATCTCACAAATCTGGGATTACAGTTCCGTAGTCTGGTGAAGGAAATGCACAGACTATTTTTGATTGAATTGTGTCAGTATTAGTTGATAAATTCTCTAAGGGGCAGAGGGGTTCTTGTTAGTAAACAAAATGTATTATTCCCAGTTCCTTAACATACGGTCACTTTTTGTGTTGTCAGATCAGATGATGGTTTTACAGACTCGTTTGTCTCTCCTACCTTTAGGGACTGTAATCATCCATTTTGGTGTCCATGACCTCATACTGCTATGGTTGTGAAATACTGCTACATTAAACTAAGTTGCTTTTGGTTAGTCCATAGGGAACATAGATCAGTTCTTCCCCTGTTTAGGTGTTTGTCATGCAGGGATTCTTGACATGGAGCCAGCTTTTACAGTCTACATAGTACAGATTCAACTATTTGTATAGTCACTGGACTCATTCAGCTTCTCGTTGCTGTAGCAACGTTTGCTACATAGCAAAATTCACTAGGATAAAGCACAAGTTGAATTGTTCATAGTCTGGCCCATTGCGATATGCCAGGAGTGTGACAGTTACAGCCAGTGAAGGTGCTGTGCTCTGTTGTTTGCTGGTGATCTATACAGCACCACTCCTCTAAGTCACTTTATCAGTTGCTTTTATAATTTCAAATTCACCTCACCTTTGTCTGGATTGATATCTCAGCACAACAGATTAGAGGTAGCTTCTGCTTGATTGTGCATCATTACAAAAAAAAAAAAGATCTCTTAAAAACAGAGAAAAAAAGAAGCTCAGTGGATGCAAAGTAAAAACAGCATCTTAACATTGTTGAGAATGCATTTAGAGCATGTAAAAATGTTTACACAAAATACAAACTCTTATGTAAGCAGTTCTGAATGCCCACTACCTGCTTGCTTGTCTCCTGAGAAAGTTCAGAATGTATTGTTTGTGTTAATTTGCAGTGTGTTATGGCACACAGAATATGCATGTCAGGCTTGGTTTTCTGTGTTTTATCCTAAAAATATAAATTCTGTTTGGTATATTAAGAATATTCAATGCTTAGTCTTGGTTTCACTTCTGTCGGATGGAGTGCTGGATTCCAGGAGTGGCTGGAATGGTTCAACAATAAAAAGACAGAGGGTGAAATTGGTCCAGATATGCTCAGACATTGAGGTTGGGCTAGAATTGTAAAGTTTTATTTTGTAGTGTTGAAAACACAAGCAGAAGTCAGATGATATTGTCGCTTTATGCCAGAGTCATAGGGAGAGCAGGACCTGCTGGAAGACTGTGCTCCAGCACTCTGCTGATAGCAGTGCACCTCGGTGTGAGAGCTCAAGTGCAAGTGTTCACCTTTGGAGTGATTAAAATAGCACTGACTATCTAGGTTCCAACCTGTCTCTGGTTTGGTTGCTCCAGCCCAAAACTAGCCCCTCTAACTTGTAGTAAAAATGACTTAGAAGATTCACTTAGGAGAGCAGCAAGTGAAGAAAGGCTTGGAGAGCCTTTAAGTTAGATAATGATGTAGTGAGTCAAGATGCATAAAACTTTTTAAGAAACTTTCATAACCTGGAGGTTATTAACCTTGTAGATTCATAGCACACTACATAAAACTCTTGGCACACCATTTAATGGTTTAGATCTGTCAGACTTCTTGCATTTTAGGCAGTACTCGAGTCCTTGTGGATAAACCTCTTTTATTGCTCTAATCCTGCACATATCCTTTGCAATTCACAGGCACTTCAGGTGGGAGTAGTTCTGCAGAGTGTAACCCTTGTGAAAACATTTATCACTGACTTTCTGTAAGCATCAGTCCTGTGAAGATTCCATTTGTCTGAAATACATATATTAAGAAATTTCACTAGTTCTGTCTGTTTACAGAGAGGGTGATGAAACAATGGAGTAAGTTGCCCAGACAAGTTGTGATGCCCCATCCCAGGAAACACTCAAGATCAAGTTGGATGGGGCTCTTTGCAACCTAATTAAAGATGTCCCTGCTTACTTCAGTGGGGGATAGGCTAGATGACATGTCAAGGTCCCTTCCAACTCAAACTATTTGATGTCACCAAGTGCCAGCACATATGTAAAAACATATGTAAAAAATGGTATTTTCATTTTGTAAAAGTAATGGTAAAAACAAACAAACAAACAAGACTCATGAAACTTATATCCAAGGACAAAGTATTGCATATTCTCATACAGAGAAAAAGATACAGTCACATCTTTCTGGAAAGGTAAAAGAAACTACTGCAGTGTTTTCCTGGAAAAATCCTGTCACAAATTCTTTAGACCAAGATAGCCATCCTGGTTTATGAAGAAGTCTGTCATACTGCACAGAAATTCAGTTTGTTTGGGGCTGCTCTAGGTTTATTCAATATAAAATCCATCCAGAGGTCTGGTTCCAGCTACACATGGAATAATGATTGTCTTTTGATTTGATATAATAGGCAGAATAATACTTTTTTTGCTCTAATTTTATAGCAATGGGGCCAAGTAAATTCTCTCTACGTGCTGCAACCCACATCTCTTGCTCTCACTGTTGTTTTTTTCTCTGGAGATTTATTCCCCATGGTTAGCATTCAGTTCAACTCTTTGTATAAAAGGTGCTGCTGCCCAAAGACTTCTTTCTGGACTCTCTAATCCTGTGATCTGGTTCTCATCATCTCTGAGAGACATAACTCTTAGTGGAGATGAGATTCCTCCTATGGAATACGGGGTACTGGCAAACCCCATTCTGGCTGCCTTTACATGGGATCCTAAGGGGTGTTACTTGAGATGTATTTTTTTGTTCAGCCCTTCCTGCCTAGCATTGTAAATACTTCTTGCACTAAAATACATTTCCCCCTATAGATTGTACTCCATTCATAATATTTATGTGATAGTATTAAAATGCTCTGCCTTCCTCTGATTCCACTTGGGGCATTTCCAAGTTCCTTTGTTTGGTTATTAGTTGCATTCAGTTCCAGCTTTCTTGTATTTCCCCTTAACTCATTATTTCTTTGTAAGCCAGTGTGTGCCTGCTAAGAAGCCCTGAGTGAGAGCTGTTCCACACACAGCTGTTCCACTGACATGCTTATTAGAGGCGACCTACATTTCACTTCGTCTTTTGGTATTAATTAAGATCTTTTACTCAGCCTTTCTGCCTTTCTTCATTAATATGGCTAGGCAGAACCTTCTCTGACAAAGCTGCCAGCAAGTCCTAAATTTGAAGTTGTTGATAAAAACCTATCACAGAACAGGTGACTTGCTTGTGACAAAACATAAAACACATCATATGACACAGATTTTCCCTTACTGCTCACCTCTGCCATATGTGACGTGGAAGTCTGTTCTATTACTCTATTACACCTCTACCCAGGGGGATTATTCTGAAGGCCCTGAGTGCAAGACTATTTAAGTACCAGAATTTAGGAAGGCCAGAAATCTGTGTTTCAAACTTGCTTTTTCATTGCTTTATAAAACAGGTAGCTGGAATGTACAGAATGCAATTAATTTTTTCTTATAAAGCTTCTTGTTCAGTAGGGAGCTGGCATCAGCAGCCAAATTGGCTGAGAAAAAATGAACTGCAAGAAAACTGAAGCTGAGGAATACACTCTGTGTTGAATGTCAGATTCTCTGCCTACAGAGTGGTTCTCTTGTGTTTTTCAGAGGAGAAATGAACAGTATTTGTTATAGAGAAACACTTGAGAGTAAGCATAGAAAAGTTTTGCGTGAGTACTTGGATCAAAACAAAAGTCATTAAGCACCTGGAGGCATTTACTGAAAAAGAGATACCAAAACAAATATGGCTTGATGGTTTGCTGGTAAATGAACAATACTGCCATTGCGCTACGTTGAACAGCATCTGCAATAGAAGAAGCTTGCATTTATTTAGAAAGGCTGGGAGAAAATGCCTGTAACTTAAAGAGGAAACACGGTATGAATGCGGAATGGACTTGACCTTGGAGGGATAGAAGGAGAGAGGCGTGACCTACAAACTAGTAGGAGACAAAATCTCCAGAGAATCTGTTTTTCAGATTAGACTTGATCACAACCTCGCAGTCAGTGCCTGTCAGATTGAATGACAGCTCAGCCCAAAAAGACAGCAAAGCTGAGATGTAGCAGAGACCTGTTAAATTCAAAGCTACCAGCTGTGTCTGCAACTCACTGCCCTGCAACTTGGAAAGATGTGAAAACTCTCTTGCCACAACAGTGCGTTTCGCTGAGTGTGGCTTTGGGCTGTTGCTGGCTCAGAATGCTGGGCTGGATGGATTTGAGATCTGGTGCTGTCTGCTTGTTTTCAGCCATTAGTGCTTGACTGGTTTTATGCCAGGGAAAGAAGAGCTTTCCTGTGTTTGCAGATGGGGGCACTGGGAATAATGACATTGCTAGCCATGTCTGTAGTGCTTCAAACAGTGCTTGCTTCAATGTGTTTCCTCCCAGGTTTGTTTGATGATTTCCAGTACTGGATAGTAACTGAAACAGTAACTTCCTATTAACCTTTTTCCCACCTCAGTATACTTTTCCTCTGTCTCTTCTTTAAAATAGAGTTTTCATGTTGTTTGTCTGTCTCAGACTGATCTATAACTGCAAACAAGGCTGTATTTTAGAGTATCAATTCTGGACAGCTTTAGTCTCAGAATTTTATTCATCTTAGTAGTGCAGGGTTGTCTACTTCTGCCTTTGTGTTTCGTAACATTTAGGAGTCTTTTCTGAGTGGAAGCAGGGTACAGGCCCCCAGAAGCTGGTCCTCCTGCTGCTGTCTGTCCCCAGAGAGCATGGTGGAAGGGCCTTGTGCTGTGGTGCCCAGAGGCAGACAAGTTCCTGGGCTTGCTGGAGCAGTGACCACTGGTACCAGTTCTGACTCTGAGCACTGCATCTCTAAATGATACTGAGATTGTGTAAAAGAAGGTTTTGAGTAATTGTTAGCACTAAGAGTTGGATTGTGGGTTGGGACAGACTCTTGAAATAATAAAGGCTAACTCAGCTCAGTACAGAAACTGTTGGCAAAAAGAAGTCTGAACTCAAATGAGGAAACAACGAAACACATTATGAGAAAGATGGGAAATAAATGAAATAAAGACAGATTGATAAATGAGTCTGAGAAAATGATGAATATTTGGTAATAAGCCCTGAGATTGCTGGTGATGAACCTGGGGCACAAAGTCTGCAAGTGAGCTTTGGGGATGTGGCAAGAAAGCTGGGATGCTGACTGGCATGGATGGGGGCTGGGAAGGCTGAGGTGAGGGGCCAGGACAGGGTATTACAGGTGCAAGCGAATCTAAGGAGTCTGTTCCCATCAGAAAACACAGGTATCCTTCAGAGCCTTCCTGCCTTGTCATCATGTACTTGAGAAACTGAACAACAATTGGCATCTTTGTCCCCATGCTCTAGTGACTGTGTAGGGATTCACTTATTTAACTGCTGTTCTTTCAGTTGGGAAGAACAGCAGACATCTGGGTGATGCATTTTTGTTACACACAAGTTTCCTTGTGGTGGGATTAGCTATTTCATCTTTTGGTTTTGAATTCATTAAATTATCTGTATTTTTAAAAGAGAGAAAGAAAATGCCAAAGATAATGTTTGTAGCTGCAGGGTTCATTCAGTGCTTCTGTATGTAGTATGCACGTTCATTACAGCATAGCCTCGTGTTGCTAAGTTTCTTGATGTCTAGGGATGCAGCAGGGTCGTGTAGCAAGAGAGTCTGTGTGTGCAGGATCTGTTTACTTGTTGCAGAAACAGGAAAATTGTGAAATGGGGAGTGTGGGTAAGATAAGCTCATGAATGCTGTTCAGAGACATGGCTTGCATCTCTTCTTGCCAGTGGTTTTTTTTAATTGGTTTTGGGCAAGTGAGTTGCACAAACTTTTCATGGGTGGTCACTGGTGATGTAATCCCTGGTTTCTGGCTGACTCTGCTGAGATATTCAGAAGTGCAGAGGACTCACAGCTGTAGCAGAAGTCAACAGGAGCTGTGCTTTGAACACATTGTCCTGTGCAGCATTAATTACTTTGCAGATAATTGGGACTTATAAATCAAACTCCAGAATCTAAAGTATATCCTTAGATCTTGCAACTGATCTTGAACTCAGACCTATGCTATTTCATATCAAACTTGCTTTGTCACCTTTACAATATTCTGTCTGGTGAAATTAAGAGAAATGTGATTACATAAGCAAAGAATAATATTGGATAGGATGTATCCAAATCAGTAATGAGGAACTCCTGTTTAAATGCTGATGCAGTTGCTCCAGACAGAATCTGAACAAATCACTGGATGCCGCAAAAATCCAGGAGTGGAATCCATGTTTCTGCTGTGTTTGCTATACCCCAACATCTTGGATGCAAATGCACATAAACATGGGCACTCTGCTTGAATGAGGTTAGGCTACATTTCAGCAGTAGGGACTTGGAAACTGCCAAATCTCTCCAACCTAATGACTCTTTGTCCTGGATTTGTGTTCACAGCCACGTGTCTATATGCAGGTAAAATTCATCTGCAAACTCTAACTCCAAGTTCATGTGACCTAAAAAATCTTCCTGAGAAGTTATCTCTCTTCAGTTCAGAATAAGGGCAGAAAGACATTATTTTGGATTCTACCCCAAACCAGCTTTTGATTAACCTCTGACATCCTCACTGGTTCTACCCATTGATGCTGGCTACAGGAGAGCTCACCTGCAGTCCCTGCTATTGTGTCTGGACACAGCCCACAGGGTTCAGGCTGTGTTGGACCTCCAGTGAGAGGGAGCTCAGGCACCAGCAGCAAGCTTGCTGAATGCCTGAACCCTCACTTCCAGAATGAAGCAGGGAAAATAAATTAATAAGGCTGGCAGGAGAAATAACAATGAAGGATGATGAGACGGGTTGAAAATTCCACTTGGGAATGTGGAGTATCACAGTGGTGATGGATGAAGATGGAGAAACCTTGTGGTTTGGCAGTATATTACTGTGTTCTGGCTGTTAATGTTGCCAGAGACATTGGTGTTATGTCAAAAACTGACTTGCAAACTATCAGTCTGATTTCTCTGGTATCTTCCTTTACTACACTTAATGAAAAATTAACATACCCCAACAGAGTTGTCATTGCAAATTCAGCATTTAGCAGCAGACAGTTGACCAACAGCTCAACAACAGAGCTGTGTCAGCTTAAATTCACTGTGATATGTCAGGAGATCCAGTATGACTAATACTGCTTTTAGATGAACGCCATGGTATCAAGGAACGTATTGAAACATCTGGTTCCGTTCTGAAAGATGTCTTTTGGCGAGCAGAATTGTCTATGTAGCTTCCTAGGTAGATTTATTTTGAAAAGTCACTTTGTTCTTTGTAGCATTTTGTCTCTTAAAGATAATCCCTCAGGTGAATAATTAAAGAGCAGTTATTTTAAAACTGCAGCAGAAGCTCAACAGCCAGACCCTGAAAATCAACAGCAAACATCAGAATATGAAAGGACTCTCTAGTTGTCACCTTGTATTCGTACAGGGGGACAGTTTACTGGCTCTCACTTCTTCACTTCCAAAGGCAGACTCAGTGAGAGGTATTTGTAACACATACTAAGGATTTTGTCAAAAAGTCTTGTAAGAGTATATGCATTCAAGATTTTTATAGTGGAGGTAAAGACCGGAGTTCTGCTGAAACAACAGTAGGCACAGATATTTAAAATGCTGCATGTCCTGCCAACAGAAAGCATTTTCTTTTCTACCTGCCAGAGAACTGAGGAGTGGGAGACGAAGCCACAAAAAGGCTGTTTGTTGATAACATAGGTCCAAAAACACTTCCTGAAGCAACAGGACTGCAGGGTTTTTTGCCTTGCACTTTGCAGAGAAGTGCCCTTGTACAGTGCTAGAGTGCTGAGATGTGAAGGGTGATAACTGCAATTTCTTTGTTCCTTCCCTGTAGAATAAGCCACCAGTAACAGCAGGACTGGATTCCTTCTTTCCTTCCCAACAAGGGTGCCTCCTGTCCAGAGATGTCTTGGAGTAAATACTTTAGTGCAGCAACCTGAACACTTAGTGCATGGTAGGAGAGGCAAGAAAGGGGTCAGGACAGGGATCAGACCTAGCCCATATTTGTAGTAAGAAGAGTGGATTTTAGGTATGGTTTATTCCCTGTAAATACTGAAAATAAATCTGTGGGCTGTCCTTCATCAGAATCCAAAATGTATAAGATATTTAAGTCCAAAATATGAGATAAATGCAAGATAATGGTCCAAGCAGCTCTTACAATCCAGTTGTTCTCACTCCCTGGAAAGGAGGAACAGTCTCAGTCTTGGTTGTTGTGCACTCTAGGAGTTCCCTTCTTCCTAATATAAATGGTTCTTCCCAGCCCAGGGCTTTGTCAGTGTTGGGGATGCGTATGCTGCTTATTTCCCTCGAAACAGACCTTAACCATCTCACTGCAAATCTCTGCGTACAGGGCAGAGAAAAGCCCTTCCCAACAAAATTCACACAGATTGTGTGCATCCTGCCAGATGCAAGGGTGCTACAGGTTACTGCTGCACGCTGATCTGATGTTTTCTCTTGTCTTTTGCTTATTGACTGCCCGAGAGGTACAAGCCCAAAAAAGGCCTGGCACCGGGAGCAGGGCGATGCGATCCGGGGAGCACTCCGCTCATCCGCGCCCGTTGTCTCGCTCCCAGCAGGGAAGTTCGTGACTGCCCGGTGCAGAGGGGCGTTTGTGACACGTCTCAGACAAGAGCTCGGTGGCAACGTTAATAGAGCATGGCTGTCTCATTTGTAGGCTCTACTCATCTGACAGCTAAGAATTATCAGTACTGATGCTTCAATCCCTCTCTGTTTTTCTCCAAGCTAGTGATTTGTCTATGTTATGGTTAGGTAAGCTTGACAAAACATTACATATTAGCAGCTGAGGCCGTGTTTGAAATGGGAAAATTGCTAGCAAACTGCTCCATTAGAGACCCAAATAACAAATTCATTCAACCCCTCAATAAAGGAGAGATAGTTAAAGCCCAAATTAATACGTCTGTCTCCCCCACTCTGCAGGGGGAATCACTCTTCAAGACAAATGGCTTCGTCACTCCCAAGAGTGTGAGCTGGCTCTACGAAGGCTGCATTAGGCAGTTTTTTATCCATTGTATTTTGCCATCCTTGGTCTGAGCAGTACAGGCGCCTGATGAGGAGGTGATTAAAAGATTTGCACCTCACTGAACTTTGAGGTGGATTACCATGGGAATTCAAGTGCTTATTCTTTCATCTGTGTAACTGCATATTTTTCCCTGTTTTGTTGATGTGTTTTTTTTTCTGCGATATGTTTACATTTTTTTGCTCTCATTGCTGCAAACTCATTTAAAGAGAGTGGGAGGAAGGAGGATTTTATCCTGTCTAACATCATATTAGAAAAATGCACCTGAATCCATTGGGTCCCTCATACTTTCCAATCTCTGATAATATACTAGAGAAGAGAAAGGAAATTGTTCTTGTCCTTTGATGTTATTGTCAAAGACTCTAAAATAAAGCTTTGAGAGGCAGACAGTGCATTGCTGTGTGTCACAAGGTGGGTGATATGCTTCAATTCATCTAAGCGATACGGCTGGCAGCAGGCGACATGGCACAGGGAAACCAGTAACTAAAAGGAGGAACAAAAGCCCCTGAGAGGTTTGAACATGGCCAATTTATTTTATCAGTTTTACGACTTTGACTTCTGGAGTCTTTTAAATAGATCTTATTATGGAATACCAGTGGAAAATCAAGGAGAATTTTATTGGCTTGTACAAAATCTTAAATGTAGGGGGTAGTCATTCAAATGATCAAAATTTAGCCTTTCAGGGCTGTGTCTCTTGTACAGAGCTCTCAAATGTGTTATAAAATGATTTTGTAGTATATTCTGGTGATCCATCATAAAAGATGAACTTGCTGATGCTGCTTTGCACTAGCACAGGTGGTTTATAATGTATGACAGCACTTCACAGTATGCAGAGATAGATGCTTATAACTACAGCTTTCCAGAGGTTATGCTCTAGGTAAACGAGGTCATTTTCTCTGAAATTAGATGTGGGTGTGAAATTTAGATTAGATTTTCACTTTTTTAGAGGGAAAATGACAACATTAGGTAAGAACTTTGATTTTCACTGTAGCCAAAAGATGTCATTTCTATCACCAGTTACCCATTATATCATGAATAGCAGTGGTTTATAATTAAGCCTTCAGCACCTTGAAATTACCAACACCCCTGGTGTTTCCTGAAGATTTTTTAAGTCCTGGACTTTCCTTCACTTGTCATTTATGAGCTCAGATGTGGTGAAAGCACAAAGTAGTAATTAAAAAAAATGTTTTCTACTATTTTTATTTGTGAAACCACCCATGAGGTTTTCAGACTGTACCTGCCAATATATGCATTTATGAAAAAACATACCCACATTTATTAAATTCATGCATTTTAAATACCTGTTATTTACAGCTGCACAGTATTGAATGCTCCAAGATCCAGCTATGTTTTGTACCTGAGGTGGAATCCACCTGCAAATATACTAATGAGACCACACTCTTGTAGCTTCGAAGTGGCTTCTCTGGTAGCATCTGCAAAATGTAGTGCACTAAGGAAGCATGGTATGTTATATGTGGACTTCAGCCCTTCATGTACAAAGACATGCATAGACTAAAAATGTAAGGTGAAAATGTAGCAGCAGATGACAACAGCATTCTCTATTTCTGTGGAGGCCATCTGCTGCAAACAGTTTTGGAAAAGATGGGAGAATTCAGTAGTATTTCAGAAGGTAGTTGTGGGTAAACTCTGTCTCTAAAAAGATCATTCTTTGTTCTTACTACTCAGGATCTGTGGATATTCCAAGTTTACTTTTTTTTTTTTTTTTTGCTCCTTGTGGGGCAAAATCTCTGCATATCTTTCTGCTGTAGAATCACTAAGACTTCCTTGGCATTTGAAGTGTGTTACAAATTATCCAAAATTAAAAACCAGGTTTATTTTTTTATATTCAGGTGAAGATTGTTAATAACTATGAAAATTGTTTGTGAACATTAAATCTTGCCAGAAAACTTACTTACAATGTTCGAAACACATGGTTTGGATACTTACACACACAGGGAACAGGCAAAACTAGAACACTTGATGAAATAAGTAGCAAATGCAAACATTAAAACTGGAAAGGGGTTCTTAGTTTCAATTATACCTCTTGCTCACCAAGGGACTTGAGAGGCTCCTTTCTGCTACTAAGGCAGAAAGGCACAATAAAATCTCGTAAGAGAATTTCTTAGAGAGAGGCTTGAAACCCAAACTAGAAGGGAATCCCAAATCTTGAAGGGAACTCTGTTGGTGTCTTGGAAGTTGTTATAGGCAAAGCAGAGCATAATGTGGCAGAGCAATAAAAGCAAAAGTAAAAGCAAAAGCATGCATGTGACAGGACCTATTTATTGTTTTGCCCAAATGTAATGGCTCCTTTGGCCACACAAATTCGCCAATCAGAATGGCACTTTGCCAAACCTGACTATATTAGGTGAAGTCAGGAGCTCGCTTTCCCTTATTTCAGAGGAACAAGTCTGGGCAAGTCTTAGACCCTCAAAGTGGGTGTCTCCAAGCCTTTTCTCTCTGCTCACTGCTTCCTGCCTCCCTGGGCAAGCCAGGACACGGATCTTCCATCACAAAGTGCTTTTTAAAAGGGGCTGTGTTTTCCCCCCATCCCTATATTTGAGTTCCCTGTGGTGTTCTGTGTGCAGCATGTGTGAACCCCCAGTTTCCATCTATAAGGCAAGGGAATTGGACAGGCATGGCTCTCTTTTTGTTCCTGGAAGTGTCTGCATAGAAGTACTTGGGAGGAGTTAAACACCAAACTGGCAAGCTGACAAAAAGCCTTTATGGGAAGAGTATGTGTACTGCTAGTTCTGGTGACAAACACCCAACAATAGTAGCGTGCCGAAGCTTACAGCGATTTGCATTTCACTGTGGGCTTGCCAGAAATGAAGCATGTTATATTTAGACCAACTGGAAGGGAAATCTCAGCCACTAATGCAACTCACAAAACAAGGGATAGAATTAAGTCTGATCACAGGCTTTAAAATAGACTGCTACAGAAGTAAGAGTGAGTGCACATTAACTGCACAAGTTGGCTGTGCAAATATCACAGTATTCCTGACTTAAATAGCTTGGTAGAGTATAACTGAACTGGTTAAGTATCTTCTTTTCAAGGGGATTTCTCTTTTGTCTGTCAACAGAAAGATACCCCATGCAATAAAGGGCTGATGGGCCTTATGCAGTTTCTCTACATTATTCCCAAGTCCTTTAAAAATCTTGTTTTACTTCTCCCTGCATCTCATTTTATCTCCTTTCCTGGTTTTAATTTGTTTTTCCCTTTCTGCATTGCTGCAGCAACTCTAAATGACCAGACTGATTCATTCTATCATTCCAGTATGTTTTTGTATTTCAGTTCTAAACCACTTCCAACCACAGATTTTTGCTATTGAAACCATTTCTTTTTATGACATTTTGGGAAAAAGATACACAGTGTTTGAATAATAAGTAAGAGCTGAGTAAAATCAAATTTTGCTTTCACTTCCAGCTCTGACTATTGAATTTTAGCTGCTGTGGTCATGCAAATTTCTAGTATGGGGATCTGCTTTTACATTTCTAATTGAGATGAGTATTTAGGGTTCATCTGAGGAGAAGACAGTCCAGGAATTTGGGGAACTTGAAAATACCTCTGGGAAGGAACAGAAATTCATCTTAGTGGTTACTGTATGTGATGCTTAAAGCTGTGTGCATTTTATGTTAGTGATCCTTGCGCTTATACTTCCTTCAAACCACATCTCAAAAGTGAAAACAAAAGCATTTTCATGTAGTCTAGGCCATATTTTAGAACACTTTCAGTGTCTAGTAGTTAAAGTAGGGAGATGCAGGTGGGGTTTGTTCTGTTTCCTCCACTTCTTCTAAAAATCTGGATTCATATTGCAGTGAATTCCGCTTTGGTTTTCAGCATGTTCCTAAGTCTCTCTGGTAGTACTATTTATCTGCTTATTAAGCTGTCACAACATAGCATAGCTTCAAGTTTAGATAGCTATATTCCATTTACAGCAGCTAGTCAAGGAAAACTTGTGTATTTTCTGCCCTAGCTTTGATTAAGTACTAATAAAATATACCTACCATGTTTTTATTAATTCCAGGTGCAATTTCTATAGCCTATGACTTTTTTTTTCTAAGCAGATTTAGCATAATAGATGAGATTATTGTATTTTCTCAGTTATTTTCTCACTATTTTCTCCATTTAGTGGCTTTCAGAAGAAAAATCTGTTTCTCATAAAAACTCTATAAAGTTGTTTTATATTTATATAAAAAATTGCCATCATGTTTAATGTTATTTCTGTCCTATAATTGTGTAATTAACATGTATATTACTTTGTTTGTTTTCAGACGTTTGGAACAAAACCTCATCAAAATCATTCCCCCCGGAGCTTTTACCCAGTACAAGAAGCTTAAGAGAATGTAAGTTTTAATAAGACCAACATGCAAGAGTGATCATGAATCTTCTAGCTTCAAGTTCAGTATCTTTATTTTAGAAATTTATTGGCAATTTCTTATATTGAAATCACTGGGGATTGCACAAATAATCTCTTCAAAGTGTAAGCAACAATGGAATTTGGTTCAGGATGTCTAACAGTGCATGAAATCCTTAATAATGCTTAATTTCACTTCCTATTATAAACGATGTGAGCTAATTAGTTGTTTGCCTGTTCAAACTTCAAATTGGCTTCCTCAGAAAGATTTTAAGTTTCTGGACTTTTTCTTACTCTTTCTGGTAGCTGTTTGCACTGCTTCATTTTATTTGACCCTAGTTAGAGCAGAAGTGCATGTTCTTGCAGAGTAGTTTGGGGTGTCCTGCAGTGCATTCAACGTCCTGACATTGACATGGTTTGACTGTTTACAAGAAAGCAAAGAAACCTTCTGGAACTGTTTTTGCTCTGTGTCTTAGTCACCAGTAGATACACAGAAAATTCTTTACTCTTAGCTCTTGTGTTTTCTCTTTGGATTAAAAAAATACCCGAAATAAACGTCAAAAAACCCACAAAGAAACAAAAACCCCAAAACCAATCCAGACTTGTGGCAGCACTCTCATGCAGGTAGCTTGGACTTTCCCCTGACCAGACTTTCTTTTAAGTGATATATGAGAGCTGGTGTGACAGCACAATGATACAGACAAGGGTAAAAGAAGTTAGTCTTGCTTCACCATAGCAGCAAGAATTGATGGGTACCACTGGACCAGTAACTTCCAAAAGTCATTCAGGCAGTGTCGCTCCGTGCTAAGACTGCTGAAAAGGTGCCTATTACAGTTCTTGTTCTCTGAGGTGTGCAGTGCTTACTAGAATTAAGAAATTGTCAGGTCATTTGATAGAAGACACTGGATTATCAGATAGTTCTTTTGGAAACTGGAATGAATTAGTGCTGTACCTTTGGATTGAAGTGTAAAATTACTGTGTTTGCCAGTCCAATCTTAGTGACTTCCTAGTGCTGGAGAGATGTAAATATGGATCTTAATATTTAACAGGTCTAATCATCTATCTTGTAGAGTCCTATTCTTCTGTCTCACTTTCAATATAGCTGTATGTATTTTTAAAGAAGTACTGTATTAGATAGCAGGGCAGTAATTTCAGTGAAAAATGATTAATCCCTTTTCAGTGACCTAACTTGTAACTTTTTCATTATTAAATTCACTACTTGGATCTTTCTGAGGTATGACTAATTTTAGATTTTGCAAATGTTTTACAGTCCTTTCATTTTTCATGACTGACGAACTCTAGTTTTAAGAGAGTTGACCAAAAAAATGCTCCTAACTTGACTAACTGTTCAACCTGGTGTGGCACTTACTATGTGAAATGATTAATGTTCAAACTTCACCACAGAATTCTATTAGGAAATTGTGTCAGCAGCTTTCTGGAGTGTAATTGGCATAGTCATTGAGATCTGAACTCCTAGTTAAATAGTAAGTTATTTTGCCAGGCAGTCTGTATGAAGGCATGGTTAATGTTACAGCATTTTGTAGAACATGAGAGAGGTTGCAGAATGTCCCATAGCCAACAGGATGTTTTGCCATTTGGTTATTGATCTGTCACCTTGTTAAAATGTTATTTCTTCTGGACAGTGAGGCTGTACATTGGGAATCGCCGTTCTTACACAAAGTTTGAAGGCTTTGGTTGCAATATTTGAAGAGACTATTGACATCTTTTCATTGTGCTAGGTTCCCAGTACCTGCTAACACAAAAACATACTTCAATCAGAATCTTGCCTTTTAAAACAAAAGAATTATCCATCCTTTTCCTTATAGAAGAAGGACATGTTCAGTAATGCTGAAGTCATCAGCCTTCTTTAATTTCTGTCACTTTGGTTTCAGTGAGCAGTGCCGTAACACAAAGATTATTGATTTCATTAATTGATGTCTTACCCAGGGTACAAATGAAGAATCTAATTTAAGAACTATTATTATTAATAATAATGTTATATGATTCAGAGGGTGGTATTAGCATAACATTGTGAATTGTATTCTGGTTTTCTCCTGGTTAACAATTGTGCAGGAATGTTAGAAGTAAGAAACTACTCACTTGAAGCACTCTCAGTATTTTGATTTGTTTACTTGAGTATTTCCTACAAGATTATTCAATTTCCTTTTCTTAAATAATTGGATCACAGAGATTGCTTTTTAGGTAAAAGCCAATTGTCCAAAATAGTCTTTATATGACTTGATATTCATATGTCAAGATGATAGCAGAAGATGTGTCTGTATTAATTTGAGTGTTAAACTTGCATCTAGCTGAAATTTGCTCTTTAGAATGTCTCTTCCAAGAGCTTCTAGGATGGGAGAGTTATTTTGGTGATCAGGTTTTAGCAAAGGAGCTAAAATCTTTTTGTGTCCTGGGCCTCATCATAATTACCCACATGTTCTCACAAAATTAATTACATGAAGATGAACATGTCTGTCTCTGAAGGAAGATTTAGCACCTCTAGGATTCAAATATGCAGTTGAATTTATATAATCTAGCATCATGGTTCTCCTGATTTGGGGGTGAATTTAACAGATCCTAGCCCTGTGCTCAATTGTTCAAGGATTCCAGAAGAGTTTTGAGGGGCTTGAAGAAGATATATCCCATATTCAGACATAGAAGTTGTTATTGCATGAAGTGTCCAAGTCCAGACATGCCATTTCAATTTCATTTACATAGCAGTTGTGCTTGTACCATAGTTCTGTAGCTTCTAGCCTGCAAGTTCCAAAGTTTGTTGTATTACCTCCCATCTTGGCTTTGCTTTTCTGATGCTTTTAAGTTTGTAGCACAAGATTAAGAGCCAAATACACAGAGCCACTTTGAAAGATGGAGTTGCACCTCTCTGGCTCTGATGCCTGTAGTGGCATTTTGTATTATCAAGTTAATTTTACCATATATTAGCAGAAAACACATTGAAGTTTCACAGTAGCTCTGTGGCATTGCTGGTTTTGTTAAGCAGCTTCTAGAAACTAAACCATATATGACATGGATTTTTGCAGAGTACTCCTGTCAAATGAGAATGGGCTAATTTACATGTTAGAGATAATCAAGTAATCTGATATAATAATGTTAGTCAACAGAGAGACTATTCATCCAGTGCTATTGATAGTTTTATATATGAGTGCATCTAAAAATAAATCTATTCTGTTTCAAAACCTTTTGCAGTAAAGACATTTAAGCTATACAGCCCTATGTTATACAGAGACTTAAAAAGTATCCTTGCTCCCCTGGTGTGAAGTCCAAACCAGTTTCAGAAACTAACTGGTAACTGAACACACCCTTCAAGGCCTGTTCAACAACTTTTTTTGATAGATCTGTGTCAGAGGAGTAGGGAGACTATACTCTGCCTGGGTGGAATCCTAATAGGTTTATTACATTTACGGCTAAAGAGCCACGTTTCCACTGAGTGGTTCGGAGAATCATAGAATCATCATAGAATGGCTTAGGTTGGAAGGAACATTAGAGACCATCTACTCCAACCTACCTGCCTCTCAGCTAGACTCAGCTGCTCAAACCTGCTCAGAGACCCTAAACTATGAAAATGAGTCTCATTGTTCAAACTGACTTAGTTGTGCAGATTAGAAAAAAAGGAGATCTCTTTGTCTTGATGCAGATGGTGAATTTCCTCTCTGAGGTGGATTTACAGTAAGTTCTTGGGGAGGGATCAACTCTAACCCATAACAGCAAGCACAGAATAGGATGATCTTACCAAAGGGAGGGAGCACAAGTAGAGGAACATAATTTAATTCTTTTGCCTCAGTCAAGTCAGAAGGAGTTGGAGCCTTCTTATCCAACAGGAATGGAATTTGGGATCTAAGGGAAAGGAAATAATGTGCCTAATTATCTTCTAATGCTGATTGTAATGCATCCACATGAAGTGGGTGAGTGCCATCACCCAGCATGGCTTTTATGCACATTGAGGCACCATTAGTTATACACTCATTAGCGTCCAAACGTGGGGAGGGAGAAAGGAGGGAAATGTTGAAATGTAGTGAATCAATAAAATAGTGCTGAAGTGCTCCTTTTGAAAACTAGATGTCCCTTTTCAGATGCTTGGCATTGTTCAGCAAACTTGTAATTTCATGCCATCATAAAAAACTTTAGTATGCTCTTCAATAAATAGCACAGATTCATTCACATCCACTTCTGCTTGTATAAGAAATACTAGACAAAAAGCAGCAAATGCAAACAGACAGTCTAAATTTGTTTCACAAAAACCTGCACTATTTTTACTGCCACAAATGTGGCTGCTGTAAGATGAGGTGAAGAAGTGGAGGCCTTCATTGAATGTTGCCCTTGTAGGCATGATGTTGTAACAGAAAGCATCAGTAGCAGAGCAGTTCATGAGCCGTACTAAAAGAACAAACAAACAAAACCAACAGCACACCAGGAAAAATCCCACTTTATGTGACTAGATTTGAAAACAATTAGAGGACTTCATTAAAATTTAAACTAACATAATTTGCAGCTCAAAACATGTATAAAAAGGAAAACTTTCTTACTGTCTGGTTCCCAAGTTCCTCTTCAAGTGTGTTTGTTTAAAACAGATTCTGACTGGAATCCTTAGGATGTGCCCCAGTGGAAATAACAGTGAAGATGTACATGAAACGCTGCATTACTCCAGTTTCAGCTATCAGTTAAAAGATTTGATACTGCTGACAGAAACTGATACCAACTGTCAGTGAATGCAATAAGATGGCTGAAAGTTATTCCTGTAGCTAAGCACCTGGTTGAAGTGATTGACAGAAAGATTGGATTGCAGTGACAGTCATGAGAAGATGCCCAGTTCTGAGCATCTGCATCCCAAGTGTGGCAAATTTGGCCCGATGTGTAAAGAAGCTGTGGTGTAATTGCTACCTTTGTGTGCTTAGGTGGTTCTGGTTAGAATCAAAGAGTATTTTCCAAACCAGGAACACACTTTCCCTTGAAAATGACAGCAGGCTTTACCTAAATCCCACTTACATCATAGATGAAAATGTGGATTCTTGCTGGGGCTCCCTGACAGAGTCTGCAATATACTAACAATTTGTGGAGACTACGGTGTGTCTTACTGACTGATATCTTCTGATCACTTATCCATCCTTACACAGTTCATAATTTCTCTGATGTGATATTATCTTTTAGTTCTTTTTTTTTTCATCAAATATATTCTTCCAATAAACTAGAGCAAAAATGTTTTCCTGATTACTTTTTTTTTAAACTCTCTCTTCTTTTTACAGAGACATCAGCAAGAATCAAATATCTGACATTGCACCTGATGCATTCAAAGGCTTGAAGTCTCTCATTTCATTGTAAGTAGGAAGTAGAGCTGAATGAGCTTTGGGGAAGAGCTTGTGTGTAAAAGAAATAAAAATTATAATGTGCTGTGTGGGAGAACTTAGTTTCTGTGTGCAGTTGCCAGTTTGTGCAAAACATCTGATCTTTTATAAATGAAAAATTGGTCATGAGGATTAGAAGAAAGAACCATTTACACATCTCTAGTAATTCCTTTATAGGTCAGCTCCCCCAGGGTTACTGACATGGTCACTTCTTCAGATCTCTACATTAGTTGACCTACTGTACACTTGCCCCTGTGGGTAGATCCATGCCCCTCAACTCACCATAGCACACAAAGCCTTATCTTATTTCAAACATTGTTTGGTAGTGTTAGTTAGGAAGCAGTTTTAGGGGAAATTCTTCCAAACTTTTTTTTTTTCCTTTGATATTGAAGAACTGAGTCTGAATTCCCTTGTAAGAATTTTGGTTTATTTGTTTATTGGGGTTTTCTTCAAACTAGTTAGGGAAGAGCTTAAGCTTTAAAGAAAATGTTTCTATTTCTTAGCTGCAACTACTACTTTATTAGAATGGAGCAGGATTGAAATGCTATTTCATACAGAAGATTAAGGGAAGGTAGATGTGATGGTTTGGGTGTTACCCACCCCCCACCCCCCCTTTAGAAATCACCCAGACTAGACTCAGCCAGCTCTGGAAATTGAATGAAGCTTATTATTTACAGCTTAGCACAATATACAAGCAGATATTTACAGTATGTACAGTTATATACAGAAATACATAAGTTAAAAAGGTAATACAGAAACACAACACTCCTTCCAGAAAACAGGGGCTCCAGGAGGGGCTCCCAACCATCCTTCCACCCTCCTATTCCTCTCTCTCTGCCTTACCCCAGACATTGCCGTGTGCCCAAGGAAGAATGGCAGGTCAGCCAGGGGGGTTAGAAAGCAGGTGGATTAGTCAGAGAGACGGAAGGTGAGGTTAGAGAGATGCAGCCCAGAGCCTGGACAGAGAGCAACTCCCATTTCCTCTATCAATGTTTACTGTCTAGTTATACATCTCAGCAAGCCTGTGAATGAAATAGGCATCACCATTGTTTCCCTTTCGCAGTGTGTAATCTAGTTCTTCTCACCATAACATTCTAGCTAGCTTCTAACTAGCACAGTAGGTTCTCTTGACACCCATTCATTTCTCCTTGTAGAGCACAGAAACTGTTTTAGCACCAATTTGAATTTAAATTCTGCAGTATTTCAACCTAGCTACCCACAGCACTATTAAAATAGTGGAGTTTTTAATGGATAGAAAGAGCAATAGAAGGTCTGAAGCTGCACATGGAGAATGAACTAGAAGAGACTGTTGTAAAGAGCTCCAGGCTGAGTGAAGAGGGTAAACTCAACTGGAATGATTATTTATCTGCATTAAAGACAGTTTTAAAACTTTTAGCTCATCAATATTCATATAACACAGTTTGACTTTTAAGAGTGCAGTTTAGTTCTAAATGCTGCTTAAGTTTTAATCTCTGAATGCTGAATAGTTCTAACAGCCTTTATAAACTTGTTGACTAGTGCTAATATTAGAAAATTATTCAGTGCTGAACTTGCATGTTGCAGTGAACTGAGCCAGAATGCAGAAGGATGGCCTTTTTTTTGTGCCCCAAATCCAACTGGGAGAGTGCCAGAAACAGATATTTAGTGTTGCTAGCCTTTGTTGAATGGTTGGGGCAGTGTTATCCAACATGCTGTGGAATGGTCAGATCTCTTTCAATGCTCTCTGGAAATTATTTTTAGGAGAATGGTATTTACTGAACACTGCAGTTTTGGCTTAGTATGCAACTACTGCTGATGCTGCAATGCTACAGCTTTCCATTCTAGGAGCAAGCTGGGGTTGACTTCCCAGTTGAGAAGTTATTCAGCTTTAGCTATATCCAATTCAGATACCCCCAGGTGGCCTCAGGAGTGAGACAGAACACATCAGAGTGGACAGGGAGGAAATGAGACTGTAAGCTGGGAAGGAATTTATAATATTTTGGGATGTACACAGAAGCAAGTGAAATGACTCTGTGTCCTCTGACCAGTCATCCAAAACTATATTTCAAGAAAACGATGTTTAAATATGTTTATATCCAAGTGAGTAAAATGGGTTAACACTAGGAGGTTACAAGGGGAAAGGGAGAGGGCATAGAGATGAGATGCAGCATAGAAAGGACTGTAGTAAGGGAGCTGTGTCTGAGCAGTCTATTTTTGTTCATTGTTTTTGCCTCAGTTGCCTTTTCCTGCAGCCACACAAAGCTGTTGTAACACAGTCTGTTTCTCCTCTCTTTTTGGAGACTGGTTTCTAAAATGGTATTAACTCCAGCCTTTTGCTTCCTTTTGAAAAGTTTTACTGTTAGTTTCAGATAGGTCTTGCAAATGTTCTCCCTGTGGCTGATGGTCAAGAGTTGATTTTCCAGTCAGCCAGACCTCTGGCAGGTTCTTCCATGCTGGTCACTTCTGTAGTTGTTCAAGTTTCTGAACTTCATTGAACTTCCATGGATCAAAATTATCTGCTGTTCTGCAAAATCTGGCTTCCTCCAAATAAGCCTCCCCCAGGTTTCTACTTCTGAGAAGCAAAGGATCTCCTTTTGTCTGATCTCTGCCACAGTCACCAGTCCAGTTCTGTCAACTGCAGGAAGACAAGTGTAAGAGAGGATGACTGCTTTAAAGTGTCAGCCCTACCAATGAAGCTGCCAGAGGAGAGGGAACAAGAAGGTAGAAATGAAGCAAGACAGTTTGCTTACTGGTGTTTTGCCTTTTAAGCAGAACAGGTTTTTTGGTGCCTGAGGGCCCCATAACTGTAGTCTGAAAGTAACTTTTATTTCTCATCTATGTAAGTCAAATGTGATTGGTGGCTGACATGTTAATGAGACATAGCTGACGTTTAATCTGTGCACCAAGCAGCTGGACTTTTCTGCCAGCTGAGTTAAAACAGGAATAAAGGAAGGGAAAATATTAATGCACAAATGAAAGTAAGCAACTTTGTTTCCATTAAAAATGGAGTATTGCTGTAGTGCCAAAAACTTTGCATTATTCCCACTTTCTGCTCCTCCCTTTACTCCTTGCTTGCATGCAATTGCAGTGCTCCCTATGGGTCCAAGAGAGTGAAAGTGCTTATCTGGAAGACAGCCAACATTGTTAGCCTGGCTGGCTAATGGAGGCCTATATATAGTGGGTTGCTACCTGCTTTCTTCTGAAGCTAACTTAGGTTTGTGTTTCCAGGCAGAACTGTTTCTCAGAGTACTCAGCCTATTGTACCTATGGAGAGATGGAAGAATGTTGCATTATAGTTTTCAAAACACAGGAATATTTATTATAGAAGCAGTTTTCCCTAAAATGGATCAAACTTAAATCTTTTAAAGATGTGAAGTAAACCATATGCTAGCAGGTCGTAAGTTTTACCTTAAATCTATAGATCCTTTCTAACAGGAAAGTCACCTATGGGAGTCAAACAGGACACAAAATGTTAACAGTTTGAACTTCTAACTTATTTTTTCACTGTATTCAGCAAAAGAAAGGCAAGCTTGTCCTTGTAAGGACTAAAGACTTCTCCATTCCTCACACAGGAAAACAAAAATTAAGTATCTGTTTTCTTCATGCCTTTTTTCAGTGGGATTTTGCTCCCTGTTTTTATAGTTGTGTGGAGCAAGGAATTTCATCTCAGATTTTCTTAGAAATACTTCAGCATGGGCATAAATCTTTTTTTCCTGGTTGTGGCAACAGTAAAGAAACCAGAATCATTCTTCTTGAAGATTTTGGGTTTTTAAATTATTCTCAGTGTTTTCTGGCTTTTATTTTTTCCCTTTGTTGTGTTACGTACAGGTGGCAGTGGGAGTCACTGGTCAGCTCTGAGGCTGTGGATTTAATCCTTTGCAGAATCTGAAGTTCTTTTTCAGTATTTAGATACTAGGATTTAAATCCTTAGTGTATGTTTGGTATGAACCAAACTCTAAACCTGTTAGTGGATGAAAGAGAGGATAAAGTAAGATCCAGGCTCTGCTTTTGAGAGATTTGGGATGACTAGTTATATTGCATAATTTCAGTGACAGCTGTTGGACAAATAAACTGCTTCTCTATACGAGTCTCCCCTCTTGGAAATGTGGAAGTATTTGTTTCAGAGGTGATACAAGAGTGTATAATTTGAACCTCCTGAGAGGTAGTGGTACTGCAGTACTTGGGACCATGTGAAATATTCAAGGTGAGAAACAAATAATTAAAATAATTATATATATCTGAAAAATTAGTGAGCAGCACAAATGTCAGCCATAGTCATGTAGCCATGACTTTTGTGTTGGAGGGATTTGTCTTGCCATTCATTACTTCTTTCCATATACACAGGAAAGCAAAAAGTACCTCTGCAGCGAAAAAGGCAGCAAAATTGGTTGATTGCAACCAATGTGTTACCTTACTTTTGAGCAGTCCAATAAATGCTCTGTAGCATATGGAGTTTGTGTACCATGGTTGGAGTTGCACTTTGCTGGCGTTGGAGCAGTTAATAGCTCAGCACAGAACACGGGGACTAAGTTATGAATAGTTTCATGTCTCAAGACTGGTACATGCACTTTCTGAACTAAATTAATTTTTCATTTAATCAACTCAAAATCTGTCTAATATCAGTGAGAGGATTGTGTCAGCATTTGGTTATTGTTAATAGTATCAAAATGTTATTCTTGGGGTTAGGAAACTTCCCACAAATGTAGGTTTGGAAGGCTATGTCCAGACTGTCTGGGGACATTTTATGAGATATGACAAAACAGTCTAAGCCTTCAGTGTGTTAAACTAAGTGAATAAATTTTGGACCACTGCAGAGGGAGAATTCCTTTGCTTTTGTTCATATAGTGAATTAAGCTAGTGAACAATTTAAAAGCTTAGTTCAGCCTGGGAACAAAGACAAGAGACAGCTTAGATTTTGACATAGCAGTCCCATTTAGACCATCATCTCCTGAGTGATGATGTATCTGATGTCATTCATGGTGATTTGAAATCTGCAATAAAACACTGTCTTTTGTAATAACTGCCAAACTTATTTTAAGGTAACAAATTGCTTTGGATAGTTTTACTGTGATTTATTGAGACTAACTTGTTCTGAAGAAATATGAAATAGTGCAGGGGGAAAAATATTACATGTCTATTTTTTTTTTCAGATAGTAGAAATTTATTGCTATCTTTACCTCTATCAATCCCTCCCCATTTGAAAACTTGGATTCTTACCGAGCCTGTGCCATTGTTTGTTGCTTGGGAAATACAATTTTTCCTAGCAGGAGTTGTTTCCACAGTCTGAAGGAAAGTTAAAGACATTCTGATGACTGAAAAAGACATTGCAGAAAGTCAAAATTTGACACTTGAGTGAGAATGTTTCAGCCAAGTCAAAATAAAGGAACACGTAGCTGGAAACCATATGGTCTAGAGTAAGGGATTCTGTGCTAAGATTTCATACTTCCAGAAGAGTTCTTTGTCACCTCCCAAGGTTTCCAAGGGAAAATCTCTATATTCTGAGATATGACTTTTCAAAGCAGCTGAATTGCAACTACATTTGCAAGTATAGTAGGTCAACGAACTGTTAAATAGAGACAGCAGAGCAATTATTGTTTCACACCCTTAGAAGGTGCTATGCTAAATTTCAGTGCACACCAAAGGTCTTGTGTTGGTAAAGTCTTTGCAAATTCCTCAGTTCAAAAATCGTTGAAGGGATCAGAGTGTGTCTGGAGACAGCAAAGGATCAATGAGATACTTCCTTGTTGAGTCCATAGTGAGGAAACCTTACATGCTTAATTACATTCTCACCTAGGGTAACATACTTGTTATGTGTGCCCCCAGTGCTGTCTTTGTCTGGTATGTGCTGTTAGGTGTTGGAAGGAACCTCCAGAGATCATCAAGTCCAACCCCTCACCAAAGCAGGAACACCTAGGGCAGCCCACAGAGCAGTGTGTCCAGACGGGTGTTGAAAGTCTCCAGCTTTTACATGAATCTATGTCCCACACTTTTAGATGAGTCTATGAAGTTACTCTTTTCACTCTGTGATCTTTAACTGCTTAGAACATGAGTTGGATTAATCTGCAAAACTTGAAGTTTAGTAGCAACAATTAATCACTGAGAAATTAATACTGAACTGTGTCTTGGAATAGATACGTTTTGGGGGACAGTATTAAAAGAGCATGTGAGAATCAGGTATAAGGCCTGATTGCGACTTCATATATTTGTATAATTTCTTACTGGAGATCCATAATAACTCTTCAGCTGAACAGTGCCTTTTCCAGGGATCTCCGACGTCTGCAGTGCAGCCAGGGATCTCTGCTTGGTGTGTGTTGTCCTTCCCATTGTTTGGAAGGTTCATCGCAGCCTGAAAACTGCTGCGAGTTGTCAGCCAGCCTGCCGGGTACTTTTGAAGAACTGCAGCTTGTGTTTTGTAGCCATGCTGAAGGCATTTAGCTGTGAAGTGGCAAGCTGATGGCTCTACCTGCCACGAGGAATATAGCCCTCAGATGGCTCAGCGGCACCTGTGCCATAATTAGTGGCTAATATTAAAAAGCATCTGCAAAAAAAATAAATAGAAGTTTGCCTGAGTTAAAACTACAGTGACTGGGTTTTCACACTGGTCATTCTGGTATTACTTATACCTACCTTCTGGAAAAGAATAGAATAGAGATCATATCCTGGCGAGTCTGATCTCTTTGAACATCTTGATGACTCTTTTCTCCACTGGTCTCTATCGTTATGAAAGAGACTCCCATGTGTGATGAAAAAAGAAAGATAGGAACAGTAAGAGAAAGGTTACCTGTTGCTGCCTCACTTAGTATTTTGGCTTAATCTTGAGTTGCTACCTTCAGGATTAGCACTGTGCATGTAGAATTCTCTCTCTCATGAAATGTACGTGTTTACGGTAATAATTTGTCCACCTGTCAGTGATTTTGTCAGACCTGTGGCTGACTTGATCTCCCAGCAAGGGTGAGAAGTGAAGGACTAATCAGGAGCACACAGTAAAATTATTGGTAATTTGTGTTCTAATGGATGTCCTTCTGATTCACAGATTCACTGTCTATAGGCAGCAGTTACTGAGCTGATTTTTTTAAAAATTACAAATCAACTTTGGTGTACTTTTAATATAAAAGATTTTATATCTAAAATTGCTTTTGCTAGGGGGTAGATAGGGGTTGTGTTCCTATGCCCAGATTGCACAGTAGGCCGGACACCTGCATGTCCTGCAGCAAATGTGGGGGATAGAAGTGACCACACAGCCTTAGACAGATCTCCTAATATTTATCTCTGCTGGTAGAAGCATTGGAGATTGAAATGAAGTTCTTGAATTGACTTGTCTGAGTTTTCTGTTACATGGCTTTTTGAAGGTATTTTTTTGTTTGGTTTCTTTTTGCCCCCCAAACTGCTCTTCTGGAAACGTCATGTTGCATGCTACTGAGATGGGCGAATGACAGGAGGTAGAGGAAAGCAGCTGCAGTAATGGCACATCCCTAACCTAGCCAGCCTTTTCTGCAAGCTGACACATTCATAGTACTATTAGAAGTGCAGCAGTTGGCACCTTCAGAACAAAAGCCTTGGATCAAGAACCTGACCATTAATCTGTTTGTTGGTATGAGTTTGCCCTCCTGTCGTAAACAGGAGAAAAATAGGAGAACTCTGAGGAAAGCAAAAGTTTCTGCACTGTTATTAGAGTAAATGGGAATCAGGAACCCAAGAAATGAGAGGTAGTGCATTATAGATCTCCCCTCCTTTTTGCTTCTTTCTGTAGGACCATTTGACTTCAGCTCTGTTATGGCAAGCAGACAATGGTGTTAGCTAATTTGGCTCTGTGTAGTGGTGAGCATGAATATTAATTAGAGACAAGTGCCTGAGCTCTCATACTGACTTTTGTTTAGCTGTTAATTTGTTTGAATGTTAATGTGCCACATGCACATAAGCTCAATTAGGCTTGAAAATGCTTCTTTTCTTCTCAAGGCTTCTAAAAATCAAAGCTTTGTTTTATTTTATAAGCTATTTCGATCGGATTCATTTCTCTCCAAATAATAGTAAAGAGCATGTATAAACACAGCCAAGGTTTAAAATTCAGTGGGACATTACATGATGATCTTCTGACTCCTGAATTAAAACTGAAATAATCATAGAATCATGGAAGGGACCTCAGAGGTCATCTGCTCTGACCTCCCGACCATAGCTAGGAATGCCTCTCATCTAGGAGGCACCCACAAGGCATCCACAACTTCCCCAAGCAGTCTATTCCAGAGTCACAACACTGTTGCACTGAAGAGCTTCTTCCTAAGATCCAGTCTAAACCTGCTCTCCCTCAGCTTCAAACCATTCCCCCTTATCCTGTTGCTAGACACCCTTATGAAAAGCCCCTCTCCAGCATTCCTGTAGGATCCCTTGAGCTACTAGAAGGCAGCTATAAGGTCTCCCCAGAGTCTTCTCTTCTCTAGGCTGGACAACACCAGCTCCCTCAGCTCATAGCAGAGGTGTTCTAGCCCTCGGATTATCTTTGTCGCCCTCTTCTGGACTCACTCCAACAGCTCTGTGTCCATTGGGGGACACCAGAACTGGAGGCAATATTCAAAGTGGGGGTCTCACAAGAGCAGAATAAATTGCTCCAATGAGAGTCTTGTTTTGATGTGTGCATTTAGCAGTACTGCAAACAACAACTGCCCTAGGTGTGATTGTTGGGATTTCTTTAGGGGTTTGCTTTACAAAGTCTTTTTACTTCTATAGCCATAATAACCCTCAGTCTGGAGTGAGGATTTCTTTTGGGTTTTGCTTCTTTTATTGTGTATTGTAAAGCTCAGCTTCTGAACTCCATCTTCCATGCTTCACTATTATACATTATTGATCAGCATTGATGGTCCTGCTACGTCACAAAGTTAAGGAAGATGTTCATCTAATGTGACAGAGCTTATAATCTGAACTTTGTATAGAGATGATGCATTTGCCAAAGAATTGTTCAGAAAGTCTGGAGACTGAAATGGAAGTGTAGTGGATTCTGTGGGCCTTATCTTGATATTGTAACCTTTTATAAATATTTTATTTGCAGAGGTTTTTGCTTCCTGATACAGGTGCTCACATCAGTTACTTTGTTCAGAGAGTAGTCTGTGGTCAGCCACTTGGATGTTGTTTTAAAGCCTAGTGAAAGTCAGTGACTCGATTATCTCATATTTTGAAACTGCTAAATGGGCCTTTCAAAGTTGAGCCAACATTTCTGTCTAGTTTTGGGTAGAGTGTAATAATCTAGGTACATTGCATGCAGTTTTGTCAATGGAGGAAATTGTGTGTGTCTTCTGAAGCTGAAATTAGGAAACAATTAGAATGTTGGAGACACTAACGTTCATTCACAATAAACAGTAACTGTAACAGCACATTAAAAGCCAACCTCCTGCCTCTGCAGAAGATAGGGAAATTATGTTACATATGTTTAGAAAAAAATGTAATGCTAGATAATCATTAGTTTCTGGGGTAGAGTAATGAAAAAAGTCATGGAAAATGAAATTTGGAGTTCAGATTTCTTAAGTGATGTTATTTTATTTAGACTCAGAAATGAGCTGGTCTGGGAACTGTCCCACAGAGCTGATATACTTCCAGTGACTGATGAAGGATAAACTGAAGTGGTGATACTCTGGGAAGGCCAGAAGGTGTTGTAAATGGCCCGTCATGCTAAGTGCTTGTTTTTCACTGTGTTAACTCACCCTAATATCTTGTATGTTGAAAGACAGAGTAAGCCAGAACTTCAGCCAGCGTCCAAGCCTCACGTGGCCATTTGATTAATTGCTAGCATATTATTTCACACTACAAAGTTCAGGAATTAACTAGTTTAGTGACAGCCAACAAAGTTCTGTCTCGAGATGGTTTACAACCATTTACTAGGTCCTATATAGAGCACAGAGCTTACATAAATGCTGTTTTTTTGAAGTCTATTAAAACATTTAGGTAAAGCATAACATTTTCAGAGGGCCTAATGTAATTCTCTTTTACCAGAGCCCATAGAAGCTCCTAACTCACTTTATGGTTTGGCAAATTCTATCAACTTGCAGAAGTGACATGAGTGAATACTTTAGCCATGATTGAAATTCAGGTGTTCCTTTCATACGTGATCTTGCTCTGATCCCTGGGTATACATCTTAGCATAATGGTGGTTTTGTCTGGTTTTCCCTTTAGTTCAATTTCTGAGAATACTGTATGTGCATTTGCTGTTTAAAAAAAAAAAAAAGAAGTTTTAATATTAAAACTGAATCATGGATATCAGGTCATATATATTTATGGTTGAATAAATATATACAGAGACTCTCATTTGTGTTATTAAATCTTTACTGATTGTTGTAACTAAACTATACCTAAATTAGTTTTGAGTTTCTGAAGTATATGTCTGTTCCCAGTTCAGGCTAAATTTCTTTATATTAGCTAGCAGCTGGTGAAGCCATAATATTTTATCCAGTGATGCCTGTGTCACATTTCATGCCAATTATTATATCTGAAGCAATTCAGTTATATGAAATTTTATCTGCAACCAGCTTGTGCTCCCTGGCTTCTAAATTCGGTATCACTGAGCAGAATTCTAGTTTTTTGCATCAGACAATGTACCTTTCAGTGGTTAAAATAATTCTAGAAAGGGTGGGGGGAAAAAAATCCCTCAGCAGAATGAAAAATATTTCAGATACAGTTTTTGGATCGTGTCCAGTTTCTACATTAAAAATGCTTTCCAACACCAGACGAAGCCGGAATCATAACGACTCATTTAGTACCACGTGGTCTCTGAAAAAGAAGATGAGATCAGTAGTTAAATGAAAAGCCCACAGATCCTGGGCATGGTGCACAAGATCAATAAGGATGATAATGTAGAGATGGGGGAGGACACTAAACTGGTCTGTTACTCAAGATTTATTTTGTCTTCCTGAATCTTTCAGAGTGCTCTATGGAAACAAGATCACAGAGATTCCCCAGGGCCTTTTTGATGATCTTGTGTCTCTGCAACTGCTGTGAGTATGATCCCTTCCTCTTCTTTATTCTACAGGCAAGCTAGATTTACTCTTTTTTCCAGCTTCTGACATTAATAGAATCACCTTTTCCACTGAAAACTCGCTGGGATGTGCTAGTCCGTTGTCTCTGTGTCAGGCAAGAGGGAGGCAAAAGCTGAGGGGAAAAAGAAAGGTGCCAACAGCTTAACAGCACAATGTGTGTAACGGATAATAGACAGGGAGGATTTATGTGTGGGGAGGAAATGAGAGACATGCTGAAGTCCAAGAAGGGAAATTTGGCCGCTGACTGATGTGCGTGTGGGAATGCCATCTGACTGGCTTTACACATTTAGCATTTGTGGTTAAACATCTCGATCCTTGAAGGCTACTGTCTTGAAGTGCCTGCACTTGAAAGCAAAATGGCAGTATGGAAGATCTCATTGTCGCCAGCCATGCTCAGTTCCATATTATTGTTCTGCTGAGTGTAGCTTAGTTGCAAGAGATGTTATTTCAGAATGCATTGTGTATTTGAGTATTTTATGCCATTCAGGATTTAACACACAGTTCTGATCAGGGCTAAGATGCGTATAATACAGTCCTCAGTATTTATTAATGTAGCATAAGACATTTCCTAAGCCAAATGTGAAATGGCAGATTTCACTCACTCTTGTCTCCATAGTCACACTGGGAACCAGTAGGTGCTTCAAAGAAAAGGAAATCGGCTGCTGTTTCAGACAGTCAGTAGAAGGAGCAAAAGTAAAATGAGTTTACTATGGATTCCTTGTGTTCTGCAGCAAGGATAACACACTCTGAAAGGGAAGGTGATAGAGATATGATCAGTTAATCAGTTAATCTCCACTTCCAAACAATAAATTATGTGAAATATAAAATAAAAAGTAGCTTCCAGACATGTTATTTTGAGCCCTCCTATCTTGACATAACCAGAAATGAGTATCCGAAAGTTTGTGATTGCCATGGAGTATATCACTCCAGCAGCACTCTGCTGCGTTCTTATGGTACATAAAACTGGACATAGGTTTAGATTAGAAATCCATGAGCAAAGCCCAAGAACTAAAATATGAAATCATGGAGATTGCTCTTTAAGTGAAGGACTACTCAGATGATTAGTTTATTCATGAGATCTTAATTGAAAACACAGACCACTTTATTCTGGAGAAGGACAAGAAAGAGCTTGGTTTGTTTGTGCCAGCCAAGCTGTGATGGTGGGAAGCTCTTCATCTCCTCCTGCATGCAGCCAATTCTTTTGTCTTCATCTTTTGTGCATCCTTCTTCTGGCAACTCCTTTCCTCTTTCTTGTCCCATGCTTCACATGATTGTTAGTGCTTCAGTGTCTTTATGGCCAGCCTGTGTACTTCGTGGGAGAGGCATTTTGCCATGTGCATGAAAGTGTTTGGAAATTGGGACTCAGCACATGCCACTATAACTGGCATGCTAGTCATTGTCAGCTCAGGTTGCCTTCAGTACAGGGAAGATGCTGCCAGTGAAAGGAGAGGTAAAACTTAGCTTGTCACTTTGACCTCTGAGAAAGAAACTATATTGTAAAAATCTGAGCTTTATCACAGTCCTTCTCCTCACATATTTTGTGGTTGCAAATTCGAAGTGATACAAGGTTGATGTATCTAACCCAGAACACTTTACATATAGGATCTTTCCCAGTAGAAAAGAAAAAGAGTAATAGTCACTGAACACATGGCTCAGTGTCCTATAAAAACATGCATTCAGAACTTGCATAAAGCATTAGGCAGATTGCAAAGCCTTTATATTATAGACCCTGTCTGTATGTAGTGTGGGCTTTCAACCAATTACATAGTTAAACCTGTTTTTCCAGTCTGAATCATCTCAGCTGATGTCTTTTTTTTTGTAAAGGAGGCAAAATCTCTGTGCCGTAGAACCATTGAAAGCTGAAAAGGTGTGAGTAGATTGCCCCATTATGGGATTTCCAGAGTGTGGTAGCTCTGGAACCATTCAGGGTCTTCTTAAAAGTGTTTGACTGTAAAGTAGGTTTTGGCAAGGAGAACACTGAATGATGGTGCTTTAAATGCAAACAAATGTTTGCATGCTTTTCTGATCATGGCTTTGAAGCAGCTATTATGGGTTTGCTTGTAGTATGTTAATGGCTATCGATAAAATAAGTGTCATTTGTTGGTTTTAGACCTGCTGTTGAACAGTTGGAAGAGTGCCTTGTGATTTGATCTAATTTAGTGTTCAGTAGGCTCTAGATTGGATTTCTTCTTATTAGTCTGGAGACACACTGATAAGAATGCTCTGATTAAGGTATCCTGGTAGCTGCTGTAATTTGCTAAGCTTGCGCTGGAGTATTTTTGAAAATACGCTGGTGTATGGTGAAGCAGGAGACAATCAGAAACAGGGAGTCATTGTGGGGCCTGTATAAAATCACTGGGATTGCATTTAGAAGGAAAAAAATAATTACTCTGAAATTGCAGAGCAGATAATATTGTTATTTACTGGTTTGGAAAAGACTCGTCAGAGTCAGAAATGTTATTATCCTTCTGTTTAAATATACTGTCACAATATAGGCCCAGACTATTCCACTTTCATTCTGGCACAATTATTTTGTTTAAGTGCTTTACATCTCCAGACAGTACCCACTGAAGTCACATGCAGCGTCCTGAACTACTCCTTTGGGCTCTGGTGTATGGGAAATAAAGAACTGCAAACAAGTTTTACACTGCCTGGCTAGTGTTAAAATTCTGTATTTATGTCATATAAGACTGGGGTGAGTAAGCCAATATTGTATTATATTTGGCAAGAAAATAAGCAGGCATGGGTAGATAATAAGATTTTTCTGTTGGGTTATGATGTTGGTTTTGTTTGGTTGTTTTTTTTTAAAACCCTACTGATTTAATTGAAAATATTGCTCTTGAAGCCTTCATTATAATTAGCTATCTTAAGCAGTTAACATTCCCCACATAAATAATCACAATTGAATTTCTGTTGAGTTGCTGATTTCACAAATTGTATGTCTTCCTAAGTACGCAATTGTAACCAACACAGCAGCAGTCATTATTACACAACTCCAACTGTCCATCTGCTCCGTGCAACAGAAGCTTTTCTTGGACCATGTTATTGTCCTTATCCTGTTGAAGCTGCCAGGAGAGAAGATGCTAGAAAGCTGCTGTAGCTACTGTACCGTATCCTCAATCCAGCAGGCTGGACCAAGTGTCTTCTGAGAATTCTAGGTCAGCTTGGATTAGAGAGAGCTGAACTGTTTTTCGGTCGTGACTATCTGGAGTGATTTGTTTTGGTTTGTTTTTTAACAGCAGACTGAACCTTTCATTTTGCTGGGGCAATAAACCATCCAAGCTGTAAAGTAGAGTTTGATTAATGACAGTTGATTGTGTAACTTGCATTTGAATATCAAAATAATGAAAAGGGTTTCAGTTTAAGGTGGAAGCTTTCAAGTAAATTACCATTAGCTGTGGTCACTTGGAACTCCTGTCCTGGAGGCCTTTGATTAATCTGTCTATAAACTGGAATATATTTAAATGTCCTTCTCACCTGTCTTTCTGTTTTCTTGGAACATGGACAAGCTCTTTCAGGAGCCTTTGTGTTTGCCAAACTGTCTGCCAGTCACTGCACAGGGGGCACAGCATAACACTGTGCAGCTTTCTCTTTCAGCAGCCTTGTGACAGATAAAGTTGACGGTTGCTCTGCTTGCTCCCAAATGAACAGAGCCAGTCTGCAGTGAAACTGTGAATCGTGTGGCTCAGGACAGTGAGCTGTGGATAATGGGCACCAAGTTTCTTAACCAGTATTTTTCATATCTACTTTCTTCTCTGCAACCATATTAAAACAAACATTCTGGCAGCCTTTTTATTACTGTCATACGCTGTGTGCTTCACAGTGCTCTTATTTCTTGGAAACAGAAGGTATCATCAAATCTCTACTGTTTAAAGAGGTTGTATAGCAAAACAATACAGTGGGATGAAATCTCATTTTTCAAATGTTTGGCAAATACCAGTTTTCGATAAACCCTTTTCCTTGAGGAAATTTACTTTGCATAGTTACTAATCATACAAGGGCTCAGGCGTGTTGATCTGAGATCTTATGGTTGAGATCTTCATGGCTTGTAGGGCAAGAAAGAATCCCTGTAGTGGACTCTGTTTTGATGTTGCCAGAAGTACAGATACTCCTGGGGTGTATATATATTGAAATCATAAAATTAAGCCAAAAGCTTACAACCTTCTCCTAGTGTCTGATCATTAGGGAAAATTCAGCACTCTAGTTGCAAAAGACCAGTAGTCACGTTGGTGCCTGGAATTAGACATACTGAACAGATGAAGTAACTTCAAAAGTGGTGAAAAATCAGACTTCCACATGAAATCATCTCACCTGGGTAAAAACTGAAACTAGAAATTGTATTTACAACTGCAACTGAGCTTTATTTAAAATAGACTTGTGTGAAGCGACAAGTTGTGTGTGTCCTTTCAGAAACTGCTGTTAGTCTTCCCAAAATTCAGCATTGAGTGATTTTCCTTTTCTAGCCTGTATTTGGGCTCCTTTGTCTCCTTGGATGGATATTTGAGATAGCTCTTCTGGTGAGGTTACTTGGAAAATATCTCCATGGCAAATTTTGCCAAGTTTGAAGTGCTTGCATTGATTTGTAATTGTAAATTTAATCCCAGTACTTAAGGGCTTAAAACAGGATCTGCCAGTTATTTATTGTGTACTTTTAGAGCTTGTTAGAAGCTCAAAGAAAATCCAGTGAAGTACAAACCCATGCAAAGTATTTTTAAACCAAGAAATACAAAATTACACTGAAGAATGTACATCAGTGCCAGTATTTTATATTGTACAAGTTACACCCTTGTATACTTGGTTATCATTAAACAGTGATGCAAACAGTAGATAAGTGCCAGAAGGAAGAAATGTCAGTTTCCCGTTTCCCAGTCGTTTGTAGCACAGCAGTCTCCCCTCCTCCCATAGCAATCTTTCTGAGCTTTGAGTGGTGGATCAAATCTTACTCCATGGAGTTCTTAATTTTTCTCATGGAGAATTGACAATAGGCATTAAAAAAAGATACCTTCTGACTAGATGAGAGAGGAAATATTTTCACAAATACAAGTCACACCATGGTGCATGCTGCCCAGAAAGTTGTGCTTTCTCTGTCCTTGAAGACTTTAAAGACCAGATCAAATAAAACCCAAAGCAACCTGGTCTGGCCTTGCAGCTCACCCTTATCTGGGGAGTCTAACGGAAGAAACTCAAGCTTCCTGCCATTCTGAATTAGCCTATGGTCTGGTGAAATAATCATTTCTCAGATAAAGCAAATATCTGCATTAAATAGCTATAATTTGGTCATGCTTTGAATGAGATTAAGACCAGGCAGCTTCTGGAGGTCCTTTGTAACCTAGGTCATTTCTGGGTTCTGTAGTTCTAAATTCTTAGCAAAATGGCATATGAATTTTCCCTTGATTGCCCAAAGTATTTCTCACTACAACCGAGATGCTGTGCAACCTTTGTCCTTCTGGGCCAGGGCAGAATACTCTCTGCACAGACCTATTTAATAGCTTTAGAATGGTTTTCAAGCCGCTTGCCTCAAGCTTTTTTCCTTCAGATTTCTGCATTTGAGCTCTTATTGTGATAACATTACTAAACTCAATAACTGCTGTTAAAGTGAGGGAGCAGCATCTGCCAGACACAGAAATACAATTACAGTCAAGCACTAATGAAAGACTGCAACAGCATCTGCCTTTTCTGTGTCATTTCTATAGCCTGTCTGCGTACAGCTTCCCCAAACAACTGCTAGTTTGTACGTCAGAGTGTAATTCGTCAGCTCTTCTGACGCCAGTGCTGGACTCACCTGACAGAAACTCTCTGTGTTCTAATTACACAAGAAACTAACTTCCTGATAATGCAGGAAGGTGAGAAAATGTGCTCATTCTGTTGAGCATCTGCATTACTGTGTGGTTATCTGTATGCTTAAGTTAGACAATATTGAAGTTTGAATAGCAGAAGTCTAGGTGCTGTAGCAACACTTGCTTATAATTCTCCAGGTGGTAACACAGGTAGCACAAGATTTTATGGATGATGTTCCAACTGGAGTCACAGTCTTTTCTATCAGAAATTTTAAAAGACCTTTAAAATCTCCCCAAAACAAGACTGTCAAAACTATGCTCTATGCTTGCTTTCTTGACTCATTATCAGCTTGTGACTTTTCCGTAGTAGTTTTTGTTGAATTAATTTGTCATCATCATCTCCACCATCCAGTTTCTTGCACATGGAGAAGCACTTGAAGCTGGCTCAAGAAAGTATAATGATGGTTTCACACTGAGTATTATCAATTGAAGCACTGATGGACAGTGGTCAGTTATTACATTACAAAATATAAATTTTAATAGATGTCTAAATATCTCGGCACAGTGAAAGGCAATCAGATTACTACTCTACACTCCACGCTATTTTAAAACATTCCTGGAACCTCATACAATTATTTTGTCCATAAGGAAGCAAGGCCACATAGTTCTGTTGTTAGACATGGCTTGTCAGTGACTGCTAGAGTGATGGAGTATTTAACTAGGTAGTTTTCATGTTGGCACTTCAGCTGTTCTTGGTGATGAGTTGTGTTAAAGATAATTCTTGACTCTCTTTGCTATTGATATTCTATAAAAGTCATGTATATTTGATTTGTGTTCTGCTGTAACCTATGCAAAACTGTTACCCAGTTCTGTTCTTCCATACAAGTTGCCTATGCAGTTTATATCTGCCTATTTCTGGTGAGTTCTCATTTTCCCCCAGGGGAGTCTGGCATGTGGGATGTGCCAGCCAGTTCTTGGGATGAATTTTTATTCTCATCATGTTGTCATTGCTGTCAAAACACAAAGCTAGTGAAAAAGAGAAGTTTTCTAGTAGCTCTGTGCAGCTTTTCTCCCTGGCAATTTCCTTTTGATTCACTAATGTACCTAGAATGATTTCTGGTCAATCCTGTAGCTATAGAAATCAGCCTGCAGTCTCCAGAATGTTTAAAGGTTGATAAGCTGCTCTTTCCTTTTCCATGTACTTATTCACTGATAGTTTGATTACTTGTCTTCACTGAGCTGAAAATACAAACATTGTGAAGAGTAAAAGCCATATAAACATCCCCATTTGCTCTTAAAAAAAACATTTTTTTCCAATCGTTTTGGGTTTGAAGTTCAAAATGTTATTTAAATGTTAATCACTTGAAACTGTGCTCGGGCATATAATTCAATTATGGGACCATCTTAATTATGCAGATGGTGCTTGTGAGCATCTGATACAATTACAGTGCCAATTCAGTACATATTCATTCAAAGAGCTTAGCTGAAACATTATTACTTCAATGTGTGTGGACAAACTCACTTTTGCAGGAAATGGGTTCATGGAATTGTAATACTGCTCTGCTCATTGCATTCAGTAGTGTGTAAACCACAAGGTCTTTAACCGTTCTATATTCTGTGGTGGTCCTAGGCTTGCAAGAGATTTCTTCATGTTTTTAACATATCCAGAGGGATGAAAATGGAGACTTGGGTTAATAATCCATCCTCCCTCTAGGTAGTAGGTGGTTTTATTTCTACTTGAGTTTTTAACCTCCTTCTGAATGCTGCCCCACATCTGGAGGCCGTGTGTAAATCTCATCCAATCAAGTCAATAACCAAATAGGAAAATCAGTGGAATTTACCTTCATCATAAATTGGTGAAAAATAAATACCATGTAGTTCTTGCTCAGTAAGACTCAACATTTAACATTGCCCCTTCTTTTGGTGTGAGCCCAATAAAAAGAACCCTTCTTATGTTTTACAGCCTGGTTCTGTGTTTAAGGAAGATCAGTGTTTCTACCTCCTGGAGTCTGTTTTTCTCATTGCCTTCGTGTTAGTTTTCAAAAAATACAAATCTTAGAACCACTGTTAACTCTGTGCAAGTGCAGCCTTGTACAGCTAACTAATAATTAGATACCATTAGGGAGGGTGTGATAGTGAAGAAAGACAAAGCAAAGAATAAGGGTTTATAGAAGGGAATATCCATAGAGGGGCTGTTTTAAGAGAACACAGTTTTTTAAGGAATAGAAACCTTAATGCTTCTGGCCAAAAGTCATACTCTAACTCACAGTAAGTGGGAGAGGAAAAAAAAGTTGGGGGTGATTTGTTCTGCTTTCTCACAGTTTTTCACTTTCCCCTCCCCTTTCTCACTGATTCTGATCAGAAATAGGCCATTAATCTATTTCATGGCTGTGGCCACGTCTGTATTACTGTTGTGCACGCTATCTGTGCTGTTTAGATTTAGGTGCTGCACAGATATTACATAGATGTTATACAGAATAGGTGTTGTCACCTCAGAAAAGCTGTGTAGGACCTGAATTCCCACTTCTACACAGTCTGCACAAGCAGTTTCCTGTTTCAAATTGCTTTCTCTGATGCTTGAAGGAGAGAGTGTGCCTCTGTATTTGTGGCTATGTACAGGATCAGTTTCTCTCATTTTGGGTACTTGGCTCTTACAGAAATGTCAGAGATTGTATCACCATGAATTTAGTCATTGAAAATCCAAGCCAACAAAACATGTCACACTCTAAATTCTAATTTCCAGCATTGAGTTTATTCATGTTTTGTTGAAACTAATCAGAGAATGAATTTGAATCCTGTGCATTGGCTGCAGTTCTAGATCAGCTTTTGCTCTGTGGATTTATTAAGTGGGATCAACGATGGTTAGACTTCAGGCTCAGTCTTTGCACAGGGGTGAATGGCATGTGCACAGCACAACTCTATGGTGTGTGCGCTTCTCAAGCATCACAAAAAGTCACACTGTTTATCCACACATACAAGTGTAGTTCAGTTGTAGTTCTCTTTTTAATGAGATTATTTTCAAAATGAAAAAAAAAAAACAAACCACTTTATTTGGTTTTTGTGCTTTGCTACAAGTACTGCTTGCAACAGAAAATATTACTGTAATATTAGGGGGAGGGAAAGCACCTGGCAAAATAAATGGAAGTACACGTTTACTTTTAGTTTTCTTGCTCTATAACTTACATCCCAAGCCTCTGTCACAGAATGACAGTCAAAGGCACTCACTACAAGAAGGACATTAAGTTGCTGGAGCAGATCCACAGAAGAGTAATGAAGCTGGTGAAGGGTCTGGAGAACAGGTGTGTTGAGGAGAGGCTTAGGGAACTGGGATTGTTTAGTCTGGAGAAGAGGAGGATGAGAGGAGACCTCAGGAAGACCTTTCAGCTCCCTGAAAGGAGGCTGGAGGGAGGTGGGGATCGGTCCCTTCTTCCTAGTATCAGGTGATAGGATGAGAGGAAATGGCCTCAAGTTGTTCCAGGGGAGGTTTAGGTTGGATATTAGGAAAAATTATTTTCCTTCAGGACTGGTTAGTTACTGGAACAGGCTGCTCAGGAAGGTGGTGGAGTCACCATCCCCAGAGGTGTTCAAAAAAACATGTAGATGTGGCACGTGAGACATGGTTTAATGACCGTGCTGGAGTTACATCAATGGTTGGACTCAATGATTTTAGAAGTCTTTCCAACCTTAATGATTCTGTGATTCTAATGTGCTAACCTAAAACCAATGTGGAACCAGAGCACACGGACAGGGGTTAGAAACCAAGGGACTTGTAATGCCTAAGTGCATGTCTAGAGACACTGTTTAAAACCCAGTGGCTAATTCTGCTCTCCGATAGATCCTCAACGGTTCTTTATGGAAGAGATGCTGTGCAAGCTTGAAATGGAAATGCATCATGCATGAGAACCAGGAGGGAGTGGACTGGTTCACACAAATGGCTTTAAGAAGCAAGTTGTAAGCAGTGACATTGATGTTTGCTGTTAGAGCAAAATCTCAGAAGTCAGATGTGTGCTAGAAACTGTTCTTGCAGCCTAATATGATTAAGTACTCTCTTAATTGTGATGGAATCAACAGCAGTGTGGATTAGGTGTCACATGGTTAGCAGGCACAGTAATATATATGTCTACAGAGGTCATATTGGTGTAGCTCATGATTTTATGAAGTTGCTTTGGTTAGTAGTTCCTGCAAAAACGTAACCTCATTTATTTATCATTGTCTTTCTGTCCTCTGGCATCAAACTGTTTCCCACAATATTTAAAGAAGAAAATTCTAGTAAATTGATATTGACTGTACTGTAGGATAGAAAGATGAGTTCTGCTCTGACTCCCTCTCATCCCAAAGTGTTGTGTTTCTGTTCTCCTTGAGAAAAGGACTCTGCTCAAGTATGCTTCCATCTTTTATGCCTCACAATTACTGTAGCCATTCACTGCAGTAATGAGGTGCTGCCAAAGGGACAGTAGGAACAGAGAGCTGTACTGACTGCAGTGTTCCAGAGGTTTCAGTAATGCAAAGCTGGTGTCCTGTGCAGAAGAAGCACCTTCTGAGGTTATTTTCTGGAACAAGAGAAAAGCATCATGTGCAGCTAACAAGGATGCAGTTCCACCCTGACAGGTTGCCCTGTTGTCCATAGCCGTGTACATTTTGTTGGAAGCAGAAGCTGCCTCTACTGCTAGAGCTGTGATTAAGAGGCTATGCTTCTTTTGCTGAGGAACGGAGGATGGCTCTTTCTTTTTATTTATATACACATTTTCTTCTGATTTAGTATTAGTGTGGTGCTCCATAGAAAGCTGCAGTGCTGCAGTATTAAACCCTTCAAAGTCGAAGTGGCAAAGTAGCAAGAGTTTAATGACCAAGAGAACTGAGTCAATAAGCGCCAGTTGTTTGCAATGCAGTATTTTTCTCAGTAAAAAGATGTGGATTCTGGCTTTTTTAAGAACAGGTCATTTCTTGGCTGTTGTCTTTCGGTGCATAAAGTACTACATATGCAGATTACAGGGACATTTAAGTGTTCTCATGTTGGAGTGTCTCAGAGGGAGATCCAGCTTCTTGTTGGGATTGTATATACTTGTGTACATGACAGAGCACTGTATACGTGACAAAACTCTGTCTGGATAATTGAAGAGAACTTGCACAAGTACTGGCTGAACTCATTAGTTCTGCCAACCAGCTGCTCTGTAGATGTGCAAAATACATTCTTTAAAAGGATGTAAATTGCCTCTGTGCTGCTTTTCCATGACTGCACAGGACTGCGGTGTAACTGGAGCAGGTTGCTCATGGCTCTATTCAGTATCATCTTGAAAACTTCTGATGATGGGAGACTCACAACTCATCTGAGCAGCCTGGTCCAGTGCTTGACTGTCCTTAGGTATTGAGTGAGATTGCCTTTCAGCAAGTTGTAGTCCAGACCCTGCACTTCTCTCTTCTTCTCTCTGAGGAGAATCATGTTTTCTTTTCTTTCATGATCAAATTAACCCTGCACTGCTTATCAAAAGAAGTCAGGCTTCTGGAATTTCAGTTAGATTTAAGACAGCTGCTGGTAAAGAAAACTGGAAAAAAGGTTCTTTTGATTGTGGACTTTGTGTGTGAGCGTGTGCCTGGAACAATAAAGTGGGGAGCATTTGCCGTTTCTGTGTGCATTAATCCGAAGACTTCTTTAAATATTTGTGTACATTTATTAACAAACTGGGGGGTGGGAGAGGGTGCGAAAAAAACCCCACAAGGTCTTGTCAGTGTTTTAACATTGCTAGCAGTTGTACATCTATATATTCTCCAGCTATTGGAGTACTAGTGCTGACTGTGGTTTTTCACCTTTCTAGTGTAACAGACAAATGGAGACCTTTAAATGTGAGTTGGCTTTGGTGACTGGGTTAATATTTTTTTAGATTTAAGCCTGAGGTTTAGTCTATCTGTATTTGATTACTACAAGATTAATGAATTATACACCTTTCCTCTGTTTTCAGGCTTCTCAATGCCAATAAGATCAACTGCCTGAGGGTAAACACGTTCCAAGGTCTGCATAATCTCAAACTGCTATCTCTTTATGACAACAAACTGCAGACCATCAGCAAGGGGCTCTTCGCGCCTCTCCGATCGATCCAGACTCTGTGAGTATGCACGCACATCATAAATGACAGCTCTCTCCTTTTCCCTTAAAGGTGTTGCTTGGTTTTGCAAAGGCTTTGCTTCTGAGATTAAAACAATTTGGAATAGACCCTGGGGTAGTAGCCCTCCCTTTTTCTGGCAGAAGTAAAAGCAGCAAGGAAAGGAAATACTGCTGAAATTCAGCACAGCCAGCTATCAGTACCACCTGCCCATAGTGACATAGATGTCATAAGTGTATTAAGCCCTCAGAGTAATTAATTCATACTATTTGTTGGGAAGATAGTAGGTAAATTTGACTCTGCAATATAGAAACAGCAAAATCTATCAAAGCCATCACCTAGCACTTTCTGGGGAGCTAGTGAGTTACTATCTCTCCGTGCTGAGTCTGAGTCTGTTGCACAGTTTGTGACTTCAGGAACCATATTCCAGCTGGCATTCTGCTTAAGGGAAATGGTACATTGTAGTATTTGACCCATGAAGACAATCCACTGAGCATTTTCTGAGTGTGAATTGGAGGTGTTAGGAAAAGAGTGATCAGAAACAAAACTGGAAGCAGAAGTACAAAAATGACTCAACAAAAAAAAGGTTTCATCTTAAGTAGTAGGATAATAAGGTAATTAGTACCCCTCCCTCAGAGCTGGAGTTGGCAGTCTAATAGAAGTGGAACCCCCTCACCCAATATCACATATGTCAGTTTATGTATATATTTGTGTGTGCACATAGAGAAAAGAGGCTCTCTGTGTTTATGTACTGTGCAAGCACAGACATTTTTAATATTAAAATATATATGTGTCTAAATACAAATACTATTTTACTGCTAATGCATATATACACATACACATGTAACTTTTAATACTGGAAGTGCATTGGCAAAATTAATGTTATAAAAGTTTGATATAAAAATTAACTGATAAGGGTGATTTCTAGGAGCAGGATACCTGCTACCTCCTCAGCTACAAGTACAGCCACAAAGCAGCCACAATTACAACCTTAATTTCCAACAGACACGTGGCCAGTGTGTTTTGCTACAAACCACTAAGGCATGAGAAAAATTAGCCTGCTCCTAACCCTAGTCCTGCCCCTGCTTCTTCACTGTGCTTTCTTCTGTTGCAGCTTGCTGTGTATGTACACAAACATACATAAAAACAAGAGCAACAGAGAAGGTTCATTTACAGAGGCATGTAAGAATTGTCAACTTAAACAACAGGCAACACCCTTAGGGTATAAAAACGGCTCCTTGGGCTCCACTGAGGTTTTATCACCAGTCCTGGTGGTCACTACCCAGAACAGACTTGTTGCTTTACACCAAAACACCTTTTCTTGAAATGTTTTGTTTCGTTCTCCCATTTTTAGAGCTCGAAGTGATTGCTATTTTCTGCCTTTTTTTTTTCTAGAGCTATAAAACCAGTCCCGTATCCTACCTCTATATGCTTGTTCGTTCTCTGGACCTTTCACATCAGGAATGACTCTAGTACAACAGTACTCTTTAGTTTCTCCAGGCACTTTCTGCTGTGTATGCTTTCATTTCCCACTCCATGACAGCCCTTGCCCTCCTGTATTTCATACCTACTCTGTTAAGTGACAATTCATAAATACAGCTGCAAACAGAAAGGAAAAGTTTCTCTAAGTAGAAAAAACACACTAACAGAGCAGTGTTCTTGTGAGGCACTAAATTTACACCTCTGTTCAAACCAAAATTGATCGTCTGTCTTTTCATAAACTGCCTTTGCAGTTATCAGAGTCCCGTGTCCCACTCCCTTTAAAGTTAGAGGGATTGGTGCACATTAACTGAGACCAGAATCAGGCTCTGAGGTAGACCTTACAAACTCTCCTGATACAGTGCTCGGTTTTGTCAAGCAGAATAACTCATACTAGCAGTGGAGAAATACTGTTTCTCTCTGAGATACTTCAGCAGATTTGTATTAACAAAGTCAAAATACTCAGTTAAAGTCAGTGCTGTGATAGCTGTTTCCAGATGTGTGAGAAATACGCTGAGAATATTTTGGTGAAGGATGGACTAAAATTCTACCTTGCATAAACAGTTCAGCCTCAAAAGTAATAATTTTTATTCCAGGAAAAAATGTTCGTAAGGGGAATATTGTGATGCTGATGGCTATATGCAAATACCAGTTTCACTCTTGAGAAAAGACCACTAGATCACTTCTAGCTTTGCTCACACATCCAAATTACTAGTTCACATTTTGATTCCCAGGAAACTGAGCATGCCAATAACATTTCTTTTCAACCAAGATACAAGATGATCTTCAGGTCAGGTGCATCTGAAAAGTTGCATTTCTCCCTAAAGGCAGCATGTCAGGACCTTAGGAGAAGGCACTGGACTTCCTAGACAAGAGGTCTGTGCCCTTTAAAGCAGACTTTACTATCTTAATTTTTATTTCCTCTATGAAGGGACTTGCAGGAGGCTTAACGAGCTACGAAATGTGATAGCTCACAGAATTCTCCCATTCATGTGCAGCTCTGTGTGGTTTCCGCCAGGCCTGGGTTTTTGGAAGCTTATTCAATTACTCTACTCTTCAGGTTTGCGTTTGTGAAAAACAGTGATGGAGTACAGTGTCACAGGTCACTTCTGATTAAACATCCCATCCTTCTCGCAGACATTTAGCTCAGAACCCATTTGTGTGCGACTGCCATTTGAAGTGGCTGGCTGATTACCTGCAGGATAATCCGATAGAAACCAGCGGCGCTCGATGCAGCAATCCGCGTCGCCTTGCCAACAAACGAATCAGCCAGATCAAGAGCAAGAAGTTCCGCTGCTCAGGTAATTCATTTATCCAGGCTGTACTGCACTTTCAATTCAGAAATAAGCAGGTCCAGAGAGCCCGCTAATTGAATCTGCAGGACAGTGTTTGCTATAATGGATATTATGGAGCATCTTTTAAAATTAAATTTGGAAAATTCAGTTAGTTCTCCAGAAAGCCAATTACCTTATGGATTGGGGGGGGGGGGGGCAGAAATAAAAAATAAGGGGGCAGTCTCTAGCTGTCTTGTCTTAAAAGCAAAAAGAGAAAAAGAAGAGCTTGTAACACTGAATGTTACAGAATGACTGAATTGTAAAATGTCTAGAGAAAACAGTGAAGGTGTCTATGAACCTATCTGGCAAATGTCATCTTTCGAAGGAGCGGAAGATGGAGCATCATTTGTATTCAGGCAGAATTCTCACTGACCTTAATGAAAGCTGAGCTCAAGGAAGTTCTCAGACCTAAAAGGCTAAATAAATAGTATGAGATTTTCATACAACTGTCAGTGGGCATTTCTGACCCTGAATGTGAGTGAAGCTGAGCTTGTGAAGATGGTATTAATTCACGTACTTTGAAAGATATATATATATATATATATATAATGTTCACAAGTAACACACACTAATTCAAGTAAAACTGCCACTGAAGTTGATAGGATATTTTGTTTGAACCAAAACTTGCATCATACTTTAGGGAAAGATTTTGTGTTATGAGCTAGATGGAAAAATATTTCCACCTAATAATAACCTCCGAAGCAACATAAACACCATATTCTCAACCCTATCTGTTCTTATTTATGGTCAAGCTATCAGTTAAAGGAACATTTATTGCCCTATACAGTAAAAGGACATTTATTGCACTGTACAGCACAGCTAAGCAGACTGCTTCTTTGTGTGGTTATTTGTATTTTCAATTACTACATTTTTTGTGTACCATAAAGACAAGTAGTTTTCAGTGAGCAAATCTATTAGTGTGTACTGAGAAGAAAAATAGGAAAATGACTGTTATTGATGGAGTACCTTCCTTGCACTGTTTCCTATAAAAATCACTATGATGTTTGTCTTTTTTCTTTAGAAAAAAAAAATACTATGATTAATTTTGTTTCCGATGGTAAAAGATTAATGACCATAGATGGAGATGCAGCATGAAACAGAATGGCAGCAGCCCAAAACAAGTCGTTGTGTTTTGTGTCTCTCTGCAAGCTATATGCTGAGCTAAACCTTCTCTTTATGGGGAGAGTAAAATAAAGACAACTTCATTTGCAGTCAGGTTTCCTTGGGCATGCTTGTTAAAGTCTTCAATCACTTGCGACTCAAGGCACAAAATTCATGACCAGAACTGAAATGATGACATGCTTTTATCTAGGTTTTTGGATTGTGGCCATCATAGCAACAAGGTAATTAGTCACATTCATGTTTAAACTGGAAATGAAAATGCATAAATATAATTCAGAAAGGAAAGTAGCCACAGAAACAGATCGGTATAAATCTGTACCTGGTTTGCCATTGTTATTTTCTTCGCTTTTATTAATAGGCTAGAGAAATTAATGTTATGTATGTGCATGCATGCCTGGAACAATGGCCCAAGCTGTTGGGTAAGGCAAACACCATCTGATATCGTTTATGAAAGGTCATAGCTAAGAAGAGCAACAGTGCAGAGCACAGTACCTGGTGAGGTTGAGAATAATATTTTGTGTGAGTTCTTATCTTGGGTGTCCTTTCCTTGAGGCATTAGGCTGTTCTTCCCTTGCTCTCCAGTTCTACAAGTATATCAAAACCACATGGAAAAGGCATAAACCTGACTTATGAAGCAGGAGAGCAGGGATTGTACAGCTTCAGAACAAAGATTTCAGCTGGATGAAAGCTAATTCTATTCAAAACCTCACTGGAGAAGATATCCTTGCCTGTAGAGTTTCCAGATGGCTATGAGATACATTGAACTCGACTCACTGTCTGCTCACATGAGACAGGAGGAACATCTAATGATTTAGAAGAATCTGAGTTTGTAAATCAATTCGGAGAACAGACATCCTTGGCACCTGTTCTGCTCAAGTTGTCCCTTTGAATCATGGCTGCTTCAGACTTGGCATTTAGCAGGAATTTTCTCTGTTTTCATTTTGAGGAGTATGTTTCATCCCAGGATTTAATACAGCACGTCTCTGTGCAGAAAAGTCTATGAGGTATGAATCTTCATCATTCAAAGTCAGACTGTGAGCAGTGTTTTGTGTTATCCAGGGATGAGCCTTCACAATCCCACTGGGCTGGCAGTGCTTTGTAACTTGTCAGCATCCTGGCTGGCTGTGGGATACTTACTGTCCAGTTTTTACAGCTCGTACTCAGTGTGTGAGGAAATAAGTCTTTTTGTAAATATGCATCTCTTTTCCCAAAGGGTTCTTGTTTCAGGAGCCTGTTACTTGAATGTGATTTTGTGAATACATGTCAATAGTCTATAATATGGTTTTGTTGTGGGGAAATGCAGTGAATGTGAAGGGTTGGTTAAAGAATTAATGTGAGAAATTTTATCCTGACCTAGTCTTTGAGAAGTGATGAGAATGCACAGAATATTTGAGCTTTGTGGGAGAAGAGATGCTCAGCCAATGTCAGGTTTACACCCATGAGCAGTTAAACTTAAGTGAGCTTCATACTTTAACACGCAGGAAATTACCAGTTCTTGAGTCACAAAACTCTGATGTCCTGAAATAATCTCTGCATTGTCTGCATTACTTGGCATTTGACCCAATATCATAAAGAGGACTTGGCATGAGAAGCAGATGTAAGTGTTCAGTAAATGAAGAAAAAAGGAAGTGCTCGTTGTACAAGTATAGGAAAGGAGTGGTTAGTGGGAATGGAAAAGAAAAGCTGAGATGTTCCATGTTTCATCAGACTGAAGTGGTAGAGGAACATGAGGAAGATTGCACCAAAAGGACACATTTGGAGATGCAGATGGGCTAAATAAAACTTTATTTGCTTAATTAAATGAAACTGTAATGACAGAACTATGCAGCATAGTGAAAAATAAAAATTACTAAGTCTAGAAAACTTCATGCTTCATATTGTTACCTTCATTTTTTATTGCAGCTCCCTGCTCTCCTTTTAGATAGCATTTAGCAAGAGGAGCTTGCCTTCTTTTTGTAATTAATCATCAAGGCACTTTTCCCAGATGCTATTTCCTCCCTGAACCAAATGACTCAAGCTTTTACTGATAGTGATGGAGCAACACATCTGCAAAGGTTATGAGTGGCCATAGGAAGGAGATTGTGTGCAACAGGTAGATAAAATGTACATAATTCTTTTGAAAAGGAGAATTGGAAGCATTATAGCATGAAATGAAGGCACAGCAGGGAGAGGGGCATGTGTTTGCCTGGGGCTGTGAGACAGACAAAGCTGTTGAATATACTAGCATCAGACTGCAATAGATACTATTGCCTGGTTTTTTTCTGCCTTCCATTTAATGTGATGCACCAAAATAATAAACCTCCCCCTTGCTCAGCTTTCTCCCCACAGCTACAGAATCTGAGACTAAAAAAGATTTTTCTTGAAAGAGAAATTGGAGGAACAGGCTGTGATTAATTCTTTCCCTTTTCTGTTTAGAAAAGGGAAATGCTGTCATTTTCAGTGGCAACAGTAAAACCGTAACGATTGTTTTCTTTTGGGCTGCATCTGCCCACTGTAACCACCTAAGGATCCAACGGTACTTGCCAGGTCACAGGAGGCTTCCATTCTTAGTAAGAAAGGGAGAAAACAAGAACAACAAAAATCTTCTGCCCAGTAGCATTGGATTAAGTTCACAACACAGTATTTTTGTTTTCTAAAGCAGCACTGGGTTTTAGGAGAAAGGGAAGTGAATCTATGAGCAGATTGTGTTGTCTCTGTGGTAGCTTATTGTCACTTCAAGAGTTGGCAGGATCCTTGATTGCTGTGTGACACTGGGTATGAAATAGCTTTTGCAGAGAGCTGCCCTCGTATTCAGCTGTGGAGCTTTTTCCCCCTGACATGTTTGCATTTTTCAGTCTATTGTGTATTTCAAAAGCAATGAAAGTTCCACCTGCTGTACCCACACAAACCTTTTTTGATAATGATCAAAGCCTATGGGTATCTACAAGTATCACATCATGAAAGCTTTTCTATCTTTTCATTCTGAGAAATAATAATCTTAGAAATAAGATTACTAGCTGAAATACTATGAAGTAAACCTGCCTTCCTGCCTCCTCTTGTGTTGGGACATACATTGCATCTAACAGACTTTAATTAGTTACTTCAGTTCCAGATAATGCTGTACAAGTCAGAAGCATGGGGAGGAGGACAATGAGCCATCTGCCAGCACAATTCACTCCTTTTTGAGCACTGCTTCTTGTTAACCCAATGTAAATCCAAGTCAGTCTCTGTGGTACATATGGATCCAGATCTTATATATATATATATAGTGCTAGAGTCACGTCTCTTTTGTCATCTCCTCTTACTAGAAAGTAACTTAGTTGCTGTTAGCTCCCTCAGAATTTTTGAAGGAATTTCATAAAGCCTCTTAAATATCAGTTCTCCTTCTAAGTCTTTATATGCCTTTTTCAGTCTCTGTCTTCATATTCACCTTTCTTGACTTACCTGCCTCTTTTGGAACAGAGTTCCTATTACGTGTGATCACCTGAAATTTCCTTCTCTTCGTTGTTTCAACTTTAGAACTGCATTGCATGGAGTGCTCCCAGTCAGGAGATTGCACAATCAGGGCTTTTTTGTCCAGCCCCTAAAGCAATTGATGTGTTTCTTGTCCCATCACAGAATGATACAGGTTGGAAAGGACCTCCAAAGATCATCTGTTGTAACCCTCATACCAGAGCAGGTTGAACAGGACAGTATCCAGGTGGGTTTTGAATGACTCTGGGGCAGTGACTCCACCATCAGAGGACAGGGTGAGGAGAACTTCCCTCGACCTGTTAGCCACAGACTTCTTTATGCATCCCAGGATGCCACTGGCCTTCTTGGCCACAAGGGCACATTGCTGGCTCATAGTCATCCAGTTGTTTACCAGAACTCCCAGAGCTGCTTTCCAGCAGGTCAGCCCTCAACCTGTACTGATACATGGGGTTACTCCTTCCTAGGTGCAGTCCCCTTGTTGAACTTCATTAAGATTATTCTGTCCAGCTCTCCTTGGTCTCCCTAGCTTATCTCCTTCTCTGCTCTTAGTGACATACAAATGCTATTTAAGCATTTTCAGCTCTGAAAATGAAAGATGTGCTACATTACTACTCCTCAACCAGTGTTTAAAAGTCGTGAAAGGCAAGTGAATTTGATCCAGGTTTTCTGTAATTTGTCAGACTGAAACACCCTTCTGTTGTTCCTGTAACTTGCCACTCTGATGACAGCTTTGCAGACTCCAGCCCTTGACATTCTATGGTTCTATGATTTTGAGGAACAAATAATCATTTACAGACTACCATTCATATTGCTCCACTTAGCATTTTCTGTTTGCTCAAAAGCCCTGGTATCCCCCTGCTCTTGTCTGTCTTGTAACAGTGCTGCAGTCATATGCTCAGGGATTGGCAATGATGCCTGTCCTGAATGTGCTGTTCTCCAGCAGCTCTTGACTGAGCAGTCACCAAGCTCTGACAGTTTGTAGGTTTGTCCATGCTGGAGGTGACAGTGGTGGAGATTGGCAGTCCTGCACAGGGTAATCTAAGCTCAATCACATTTGCAGGAAATCTTGTCTGAGGGCAAGCTCCAACACTTTCTCTCAACAGGACTTTTCCTCAAGTGGAAAGGAGTATGAGTTATACAGACAACTGGAAAATCAACTTTGACCAGATTTCTTTCTGTGGGTTGGGGTTTTTTTGGTGCTTTGGTTTTATTCAGTTAAATGTTGTCTGTTCTTTTTATTCCTCTCCACCCCCCACCCCCCCCCTTAGAAGTACCTTCAGAAACTGAATATAGCTAAACTGTGGACATGCATTTGTGCATAAGAATACTACTATCCAAATGAAAGGTTGTTTGACAGCAATAAATCACCCTAGGCTGAATTAATCCTTTCATATGTGAAGCATTCACTGTACCTTGCAAGTGAGTATATTTGAGCTTTGGAGTCATTGGAGAACACAACACAACTGCTATGACTAATAGCAATGGAGCTAAATTCCCTTGTACTGTAGAAATGTTCCTGTTGAAAAAGTAATTTGGCCACAGTGTAAACCAATTATAGCTCTCCCTTCTCTGAAAATCTTTGATAGCAATTCAGATATTTATGCTGATATTTGTGTCAGCTACTCTAACTCTTCACTAGCTCGTGATAAACATCATGGTGACAGTTTACTGCACTGCAGTAGGGGGGAAGTAGACAGAATAGAAACTATTTTGCTCAAGGAAGCATAAGCTCAACAGAGAGCAAGTGCGTCTGTTGGGCAGAGAGTGTGGTTCTTAATAAGAAAGTAAATTGATGTGTCCCAGTTAAAAAGTTTATTTTGAGGATTCATTTTATTTTTAAGATGAAGTAGTCTTCACAAAGCCTAGACATACGAACTGTGTTGTTACCAGTCAACATCCTTATCTGCAATTATAGAGGCAAGGAAAGAGGGAGAATGAATGTTAAGTCACAGATGCATCCACGTCATTTAGGCATCCAAACAACATAGTTGTCCTAGATTCTCCTTGTAGGCAGAGTACAGAGCTATACAGATTCCTCACTGGAGATCTGAGTTGTTTTCTGAGGGTGTCTTCATTAGCTGTGGCAGAATGGTGAAAGATTGTCATAACTCAGTACCTCGAAAAGTAAGGTGGGACGAAGTTTGTTCTCCTCTCTCACTTTGCCATTGCCTGTGTTGAAGTTAAGCTGAGCAGCACCCAGGAAGCAAAGTTAGCACTGTTTTCTGTGTATAGGACAAAGGAAATGGTTGGAGAGGCATTGGCATGAAGAGAGCTCATCAACTAAAAACAGTGCAGGAGTGTTTGAGCCTGCAACTGGACAATAAATTTTCATCTGACTATTGTGAGACTGCTGCAGTCTCCTGAGGTGTTACAGCTTTGATAAGACAGTTAAAAAGAGGGTCCTATATTCAAATTCTTAGCAAACTGTGGATTCAGTGATTGGTGAACAAAAAAATATTGGGTAACAAGAGGTGAATTAACACTAAGAGCAAATCATGCAATGATGTTGAGATGTAGAGTGTATCTAAAGGGTGGGGAGGAGGGGGTTGGGAAAAACTGGCAAATATATGGAGATACAATAATTTGTGTTGAATTCATGCTTTCTTTGCCAAAGTCTATGCAGAATGATCTTGTGTACATCCAGGGGCTTATGGATTTTTTTCCTAATGGCATTTACAAAATAGTGTGCTGCTCTTTGTAAAAAAAAAAAACAAAACCAAAACCCACGCCAAGAAACACCACCAAAAAACCCAACCAAACCATAACAACAGCAAACCGCAAGAGGAGGAGGCTCTGTTCCTGCACATATATTTTGCAGTAGTCTGCAAAGAGCAGAAAAGCCAGAATGTGCCTGTGGAGTATTTTGCCTCTTATGTATTCTGGGGACATAAATCAGGGTTTTGGCAGAGTCTTCTTTGTGTGCTGGTACCTCTTGTTCATTGTAGTTGATGATTAGCTTAGGCAGTTATTGTAAGCAGTGTTTAATTAGTGTGGCAGAGGAATAGAGATTTGTTCAAAACATTCTGTAGGGGTTTCTCAGGAAGACATTTGCAGGACTCTACATTTGTTTCTAGTAGGACTGAAAGAGTTCATTGACACTGAAATTACTGAGTTTATTATGGATATTCCACTTACTACCAAAGATCAGTATAGAATATAAAATGAGCTATTCCTTCTCAGTGCTTAACAGAGCAACAGAGCATTGTAGATTAATTTATAGGGAGAGACAGAACTGCTGCATTATTAAACCAGTGTAGGAGTAAGGATATCGAACTCTGCATCCTTCTTTGTTGGAGCCATACAAAATGACTGGCAGGAATGCTAGTTATTGGTATAATTTCTAAATAAATATGGTGTGGATACCAGGGTTATGCATACTTTAAATTAATTGTGGAAGTAAATGTATGCCTCTTTGTGCCGTGTTGCATGAGTCACAAAAGAAAAGTAATAATCTTATTGTTGTATCAGGACTCTGGCCAGCTTGGCAGCTTGTGGAGATTGAAGGTTTATTGTGTTAGGTTCCCCTAAAAAGCCACTTTACCATTTTACTTAGATTGTAAAGATAGACAGTAAATCAAATTGACTTACTTTCATCGTTGTACGCAAACCCACAGTTTGAGGTGACTGAATTAACACTGTACTTATTTTCTGGAGTTTCTGCATCTTAGTATTGGTTCCTACCAAAATGGTGAAGCAGAGGCCTGTGCTGTGTTATCTGTCATCTCTGCTCAGGTACTTGTAGTGTTCTCCATATAGGCAATGAATATTCTGCTTGGTGCTGACTTTGTTCTTTGGGCAATGCAGCCCCCTTACTAAGGAGAGTGTTTTGTTGGTGTTTTTTTTTTTTAAAGCACAAGTGTTAACCTTGTCTGAAGTGCAGCAAAATGTTCTAAGCAGTTTTAGAGGACAATCACTTCCCCGCTCACTTCTGAAGCCTACAAGAACATGTGCAACGTGACCTTCAGAAGCACTCTCCCCTGGCGTAGCTCTGCACATAGCAAAGTCGATGAGAGCTTTATTTCAGTGGGAGCAGTCAAGCCAAAACTGAATGTCCTGCTTAAATATGCCATAGTTGTAGAAATGAGTAACAAGAAGTAAAGTTGTTCAAAATAATCCAGGATGCTGGGGAGAAAGAATGTCTCCATCAGCAAATGATGTACAAACCCAAAAAGTATTATAGCAAGAAGCAGAATAACAAAATACTCCTGTTCACTTTAATACATCTGTAGGAGCACATCTGCTACCTTGCTGTGAAGTGCGGCTGAAATAGAAAAAGCAAAGCAGTGGTAATTAAAAGTTGTCGGTGTAAGTGCCACCAGTGTGACAGATTGCTGGGGTCTGAAATCAGGCTCAGAGGGATCTTGGGGGGCACTTAATACCCGAGCTTGGCCATCACCTCAGAATCTGCTATTATTAATGTGAACTGCAGTATCTCTAAGGTTGTGTTTAAATAAATGGGACAAACCAAAATGGTATTTATGCTGAAAGGAGATGCCAGGAGAAAGTAAGTAGCTAACAAAGAGCAGCATAGATAGGGTATTCTATACATGGTGGAAGCTGCACATCCTTCCTGGAAGGAGCTGTTTGCAGTCCTTTGGTAGAATTTATTGTCGTATTAGTCCTGTCTCTGAATTCAGTGAGGCTCTGTTCGTGTACACTAACCCAAATTGTGCTCCAGGGCATTTCTGCAGTTGTAGCATAAAGGATGACCTCTTGTGTCCAGCACCTTTTTGCATGGGCGGAGTGGAGAGCAGCTCTCCCTGAACCTTCAGCTTGTGCTTCTCCATGCTGCTTCCTCTCAACGCTCTTCTCTCTTTGGCGCTGCCTAACTCTGACTCTGGCTGTTCATGGGGTTTTCCTTTGTGCTTGATCTAACCATGTGGTAGAACAATACGAATTGAACATGGTTCTGTCAAGCACCATGGAAGGCTGCATACTCCCTGCCGCATGGCATGCTGGGATACTTCTGCTGTTTTCAGAAGCATCAAAAGGTGAGAGATTCCCTTTTCTCACAGGAAAAACAAAAAAGGGCAAGTGTTGCTTAAACCACACTCCTAGGTGCTGCAGCGGGGAGCCCTAGTGATGTTTGTGACAGACTTCATGGAGGGCTTGCATGCAGAATAACCATTTCTAAGTAATGACTCTGTTTAATTGCTCTTATAATGGAAAAGCTAGGTATCGTGTTCATTAATATGTTTCAAGGGTGATTCCAGCCATGCCTAAAGATGAAATGCCATTGTTGTCTTCTTTATGAATAATGCAAGCTGCATCTCTCTAGTTGAGCTATCCAGGGAGTCCTTCTACTTGAGGTATGCTTTGGATGCTGTTTCTGTAACAAGGTGCCTGCTACTTAGCACAACTTTGAACCTGATCTGAACAATTTTAATGTGCTGGTGTTCCATGTTGGAAAATACTGCAAACAAACTTCAGAAGAGTCTGCAAAGCATTGTCTTTTATCTCTTGAAATTACATGGGTGTCGTGGCTTATATGGAAGCAGTATTATCCAGCAGTTATATGGCGACAGAGCTGAGTCTGTGTGCCCAAGCGGGCCCTTTTAGCTTTTACAGATTAGATAAGAGCTTTAACTAATTTCTGCCTAACTTCCTCCCAGTATAGAGATAATTGCACCTAGTCATAAAGAGCTTGGAGAACTTGAAACAGAAAGATCTTATAGACAAATACTGCCTCATTTTGCAAATTTATTACCTGTCTGTTTTGGAGCCATCAAAAGAAGGACACAGATTCTTAGATATAATTACTGATACAAATGAACATTAGTGATGTGAAATTGTGACAAACAATGTACTTCCTGTTTGTTTCTGAAAAACATAAGAGAACTGTGATCTAGTGGTTACAGGAAGAAGTGAGTGTTGGGATTCATGGGGTTTTGTCCAATATTTAGACCAACTGACATCTGTGATCATATTTTTGATGCCAAATTTGAGGTAGCTGGATCCACGTTTTCTGGAATAAATAGATCAGGACAATAGGATGAAAAGTCAGTTGTCTGTGTTGCTTAATTTCTTCACATAGTATTAGGAAGGCACCTAACATTTTTGAGTGCTTGGAAATGTTATGTTTCTTCACCTCAGCACTGCTGTTTTACAGGAGAGCATGTTTGGTTTTTTTTATGAGACTGATGAATTGCAGTACTCTGATAGTGATGTCACTTAGGTTGTCAACTAAAAATGTTATCAGAATAAGTAGCAACTCAAATAAACACAGTTACTCTCAGTTAAACACAGGCCTGCTGTTGCCTTGGCTACTTGTTTTCAGAGCAAACTTCATTATTTTTAGTTTTAGAAATTACTAGAAATTCCCAGGTCATGTTTTACGTTCCACCAAGCTTCCCTGAGTTCTCAGCTACAGTGCACATGGGCTTCCAAGTATAATGAAATGACCAAATGGCTGCTCTGGAGTTGTAAAATGACACCAAGTGTTTCTTCTGTGCCTCACCTGTGTCACTTTTCCATGGCTTTCCACAGGTGATTTTATAGTGTGGAAGAAGTGCTACCTGCATGTGATGGTTAATTGTACTTCTTGAATCCTGTCATGTTCACTCTGAGACCTGCAGTAGCACACTGATAGAGCCCTGTGTGTGAGAATGGGTATATGCACTTAAAGAGTCCTGAAGCAGATGGCTGAATTTCACATTAGTCCCCCAGATGGGAATATCTTAATAGAGGAGACACCTGTCCAAGTGATCTCAAGGCTCAGGTCAAACAGTAAATTTTATCTAGTCCTTGGCAAGTGATTGCTGTTGTGTCACAGTCTAACAGATGACTGCTCGGTGAGCATCTACATGCTATTGATTAGCTTTGACTCCATGCTTACTGAGGTAACTCTTATTTAAACTCATTTACAAGAAAAAAAAGAAGAAAGAAAGAAAGAAAAAAAAAAAAAAGGAAGCAAACCAAGAGGGAAAAAAATAAAGGAAATGCTATGTACCCCTTTTTCTCCTTAGAAAGCATTCCACTTACTTTCTCATCCTTCAAGATGAATCTTGTATCCATCAGTAGACTAACAATTTTACTTGATAAATTTTTACCCTGTGTAATTTCATCTCATTTGCAATTATTCTTTCCAAGCAAGCTTTTACAAGGAAAATTAGAAGTGCTTTTTAAAAGGTTAATTTGTCTTTAAAAAGACACTGTCTGGGTGGGGTTTGCAAGGTGTGCTGTGATCATAGAAGTTTTAAATAAACTCTGGTCCTGATAACTATCAATATGCGGCATTATTTCCAAGGAATCATAAACAAACAAATCTACTGCTTCACAGGCTTGAGAAGGAATATGTATTTGTTCTTCTGATCAAGCCATAATATGCTCATCACTTGACACTTTGGCCTGGCTGCCAAGCCTGGAATTTTTACAACTGGAAATCAGGAGGTTTTTTAATATGATAAGAGTTTAAATTGTGATCATAGAATCAACCAGGTTGAAAGAGACTTGCAAGATCATCCAGTCCAACCTATCACCCAGCCCTAGGAAAGGCTTGAACTGTATTTTTATAATACTATAAAATTCCCAGTGGTCCTTATATTTTAAGTAGAGTGCTGGCAAGCTGAAAAAACGGTAGCAATGTCTGACTTTAGATGTATAACCTGCAATAAGCAGGATGACCTGCAAAGTATTTAGCACCACACAAGTGTAATGCATAAAGCTGTATGTGAAGTTTCTCATAGTCGAGTTTGGAATTGCAAAAACTAAACTGAAGTGTGCCTGTGGAATCAAAATGTTAGATTGCCTGCAGAAGTTCTTGCTTTCACTGCATCACCCTGTGGAATAATGTGTAACATAAATTAAAATAATAGTGGGTTTATGTGACTTCTTTTTTCCTACAGAAAATAGTGTAAGGCCATAAAATGAGCAGTGGGGTATTTATCAGTCTGGAAAGGGGAAGCCAGTGATGAATGTCATCAAGTGTCTAGAAAGAAATTTCAGCTTAGGTTTAAGTTTTTATTATGTTTTCATGATCTTGAAAACTGAACTTGCTCAAATCCTTCCTGAGAAAGCCTTGCAATTGACTCTCAAAACTCTGAAAGAGTTAAAACATACTTCTTGGTACTTTCAATCATTGGGCATTACACAAGGTTCCTGGGACAATTCTGGTGCTTCCATTATGAATTATGAAGTGAGTGGGCAGGTATTGTGTGGCAGGAGCTTGGCAACACTTTGCTTACATTCACATTTAATAATACTTCAGGTTCCTTGAAGCACAGAGATCAAGTTTCCAACCTGCTGTTATTGAAAGAGAAAAACCAAACCTGAAAAGGACTGATTAGTTCACTGAGCCTAATTGGAGAGACATTTCATTAGAATGGGTCAAACACCTAGTCAAAGAGGTCTGGCAATCATGGTATAATGGTACATGAGGGAGTGCTTCTCACTAAGTATGGTCTACCCATTCCTTAATTAAAATGAAAATGATTTAAATTGCTGTTACTTTCCTTTGCTGTTTGTTTAACATAGTTAATAAAGGTATCTAATTGTTGGAAAATTGACAAGGTTCTCTCATAAAAGATTGCCCTTAAAAATAGCTCTCATAACTGAGGTCTGATAATGTGGGGCTTTTAGTGACGTCTTTAGAAATCTTTTGCCATTTGAACGCACCAAGATAACTCCTGCTTTCAAGAGATCCCTTTTCCGTATTGCTGGACTAAGTTCCAAATAGGAAAATGTGAATTTGCTGGAGCTCTTTTGAAGCAGCCTCCAAGAGCTAATTATGCATGCTTCAAAAAATATCCTACCAGGTAGCTTGTTATACAAGTAATTAATCTATCAAGGGAAGAGTGAAAAAACAAGAGACTAGTCTTGGGAGTAACTTGAAAAATTGCTGAACAAAAGTCTTTGGCAAGTATTAAAATTGTGTGCAGGAGCTGTGAGCTGACGGGAGGCAGTGTTGAGAACAGATTCTATAAAATCTCTGATTGCTGCAGCTATCAGGAACTGTTTGCTGAAATCTGTTTTCCTTTTGTTGCAGGGTCAGAGGATTACAGAAGTAAATTCACTGGGAAGTGTTTCATGGACCTGGTCTGTCCCGAGAAGTGTCGCTGTGAGGGCACAATTGTAGATTGCTCTAACCAAAAACTCACCCGATTACCCAGTCACCTTCCTGAATATACTACTGATCTGTAAGTGAGGGCTCCCCAGGATGTTCTTAGCAGGGAATGTTGGTTTTCCTAGTTTTTAAAGGCTGTAAAAGGGACTCAGACTAATTGAAGGCACCTTCTGCTTTAATCCCTGTGTGAAAAGGGGGAAGTTGATTTGATTTCAAAGGAGCAGCACAACTCTTTTATTTCCTTAGCATTCATGCCAACTGTGGGGATAAGAAAGGAGCCAGGGCCCTGTGCATCAGCTGCCTGTTTGAGCCTTCTTGAAGTGCTGACCTGTTATGTGGTGCAAGCTGTACGGTTCCTTTCCATTCTACCTTTGAGGCCTTTTGTCTTTGCGTCTGGTCTTCCTTACTTAAGAAATAGAGTAACCCTTTCGAGTTAAATCTGTGATCAGGAGATCATTCTATCTCAGCAGTGCCTGCTACTTAAGTGAAATGGCTCTCATTGAAACTAGAGTGTTGTTAAGCTGCAAGTGATTTTATGAACTGTATTTGCTTTCAGAGAGTCCTCAGAAATACAAACAGTATAGTGCTGAAGAGAATGTGATGAGAAAATATGTTTATTATTTAGTAACCAAAGAGTATGGTTGTTTTGTTATATTATTAACTCCTTTGAGCACAACTTTCTTCTTGAGTTAGTAGTCTATTTCTTGTACTTGAGGTATTTTATTAAAAAAAAAAAAAAAGCCCAAAAGAAAACCCAACCTGCTGATCAGAAGACAGTAAAACATGAGACACATCCAGAAACAGTGAAGTAGCTGCATTGGAAAATGGAGCTGTATGTAATCAGAGAAAGAATTCTGTATCTCAAGCCTGCTAAGACAGTGACCTTTGCTTTAATCTTGACCAGTAGACTTTGATGGGAAGGAACCTCAAATTGGATCCCTTCACTGCTCCAAATGTGTGTCTTCTGCAGCAGAATAGTTCAGGGAGATGTAGTCCAAACAAGGCTGTGTAGTGGTTAAGGTTAATCACCCTTTATCCTGTGCCTTGACAGAAGGCAGCACTCTGACACTGTCCTTGACAGCATCCTAAGCCTTCAAAATCTTCTGTGTACACTTTCCTTCAAAGCTAAGTGCTTTTCTAGGAGTCTAAGAGGGATGGCAGGTAGTGTCTTGCTTAACAAAGGTCATAGTTCTCTTGTGTGGCAGCCCTCTGTGTCACAAAGATGTATCTGTAGACATCTGTGAAGTACTAAATGTCTCTCTGTTTCTTTCTACCAGGCGTTTGAATGACAATGATATTTCTGTGTTGGAAGCTATTGGACTCTTCAAGAAGTTGCCCAACCTCAGAAAAATGTAAGTTTGTCACTTGTTTGTGTACATGCTGCCTTGGATTATAAGGAAAGAGGAAAGGGTGATATTTTTATCATTTAGTATGCAGGACCAGAAATCACCTCTTTAATATGAATTTAAGAACACTGAATGATGCTAGATGTTGCCTGTTAGATGGACAGGCCCAGTTAAATCACAATGACAGATGAAGATACCTGGACTGACATTTCAGTGTACATACAGTGACATTTCAGGCTCTATTTCTTAAAGTCCTTGACTCACAGAGACTGAAGGAAATTCTGTCCCAGAATTTATTCAGATGTGTGCTCATTGTTAGAGGTGCTACAAAGTTTAGCAACGTTTATAAAGTGATTACAAAGTTACAAGATTTACAAGTGATTTTGTCTTTTTAATGTATTGTGTAACTCCCAACTGGTGTGATGATGATTTCAGATAGTCACACAAAAAAACAGGACAAGGTATAGATGATTGCAACTTCTTTCAGTCATTGACAGTTTTCCTCTCTGAAACAGTAATTACCTGCTTTAGAGGTCAGCCACATCCAGTTGGCGGCCGGTCACTAGTGGTGTCCCTCGAGGGTCAGTGCTGGGCCCCATCCTCTTTAACATCTTCATAGATGATCTGGACGTGGGCATTGAGTCAGTCATCAGCAAGTTTGCAGATGACACCAAGCTGGGGGCTGATGTGGCTGAGTTGGAGGGCAGAAGGGCTCTGCAGTGGGACCTTGACCGCCTGGACAGATGGGCAGAGTCCAATGGGATGGCATTCAATGGCTCCAAGTGCAGGGTGCTGCACTTTGGCCACAACAACCCCATGCAGAGATACAGGCTGGGGTCGGAGTGGCTGGAGAGCAGCCAGACAGAGAGGGATCTGGGGGTGCTGATTGATACCCGCCTGAACATGAGCCAGCAGTGTGCCCAGGTGGCCAAGAGAGCCAATGGCATCCTGGCCTGCATCAGGAATGGTGTGGCCAGCAGGAGCAGGGAGGTCATTCTGCCCCTGTACTCTGCACTGGTTAGACCACACCTTGAGTACTGTGTCCAGTTCTGGGCCCCCCAGTTTAAGAGGGACATTGAGATGCTTGAACGTGTCCAGAGAAGGGCAACGAGGCTGGTGAGAGGCCTCGAGCACAGCCCTACGAGGAGAGGCTGAGGGAGCTGGGATTGTTTAGCCTGGAGAAGAGGAGGCTCAGGGGAGACCTTATTGCTGTCTACAACTACCTGAGGGGTGGTTGTAGCCAGGAGGAGGTTGCTCTCTTCTCTCAGGCAGCCAGCACCAGAACAAGAGGACACAGCCTCAGGCTTCGCCAGGGGAAGTTTAGGCTCGAGGTGAGGAGAAAGTTCTTCACTGAGAGAGTCATTGGACACTGGAATGGGCTGCCGAGGGAGGTGGTGGAGTTGCCGTCCCTGGAGCTGTTCAAGGCAAGATTGGACGTGGCACTTGGTGCCATGGTCTAGCCTTGAGCTCTGTGGTAAAGGGTTGGACTTGATGATCTGTGAGGTCTCTTCCAACCCTGATGATACTATGATACTATGATACTATGATATCTGTATAATTCTGTTAACAGCCTGAGTCCTGGCACTGTACAATGTACATATTTAATAAAAAATGTGTTTTGGAAAGAAAATATGTTAGATACCTCCTGATAGTATTCTAAATGGATCTTTCTAAACTTACTTAAAGTTTTAGCCCTATGGCCCTAGGGCCTCATCTAACTGAGAGTGGGGGCTGTCTTTGTGTAAATACAGGCCACCAGACTTGGGGAATTAATCACATACATTAGCTTTGTACTTCATGGATGATGTATAAGTTGTAGCTTGTGTTGAAGTGTTCTGTTGTTTGTAAGTAGATAGTTAACTGGAATGAAAAATGTATGGTATATAAATGTACACACAGATTGGAATGCATCTGTACTCGTCAAACCTTCAGGATTTATGATTTGAAAATAGGAGAGGTGTGATAGCTGGAATAATTTCTTGCCATATATTTGAAACTTACCATAGACAAGCTGTGGTGCTGTCCTTGTTCCCATCAGTCACTTCTGATGGGAGGGATGCCTCAACAGGGCTGTATTATGCATAAATGCAGCATGAAGCGGTTTTGTGGTGGTCTTTATAACTGTTTTTCTGTGAAACAAAAAATCCTTTCTGTTCTGTTCTTGGTGGGCAATGAGAGCTGAGATGTACAAGTGCAGTTCAAATGGATGGTAAAAAAAGAAGTTGTATCCCACACCTCATAAAAAGTGCCTTGCATATGGATTTTTAGTCTCTAAGCAGAGACTCTTTAGTAATCTTTGTAGTTAAGCTGATTTCTTCTATCTGCTGTTTCAAAGAGGCATCTCAATTTGAATAAAGGCATTTCCTGACAGCAATGGCATTTCCTACAAGCAGAGCAACATTTTAACTATAACCTTACTCAGTGGCTTGATCTGTACACAGATTTTACTTCTATTTTCATAGAATCATACAACAGTTTAGGCTGGAAGAGACCCTAAAGATAGTCCAGTTCAAAGTCCCCTGTCATGGCAGAGACACCTTCCACTACACCAGGTTGCTCAAGGACTCAGTCAGGCCTTGAACACCTCCAGGGAGGGGACATCCATGACCTTCCTGGGCAACCTGTTCCAGTGTCTCACCACCTTCACTCTAAAGAATTTCTTCCTAATTTTGAGTTTAAATTTCCCCTCCTCAAGCTTCAATCCATTCCTCCTCATCCTATCACTACAAGCCCGTGTACAAAGTTCCTTCCGAACTTCCTTGTAGGTCATTTCAGATATTGGAAGGCTGCTGTAAGGTCTCCCCAGAGCCTTTTCTCCAGATTGAACAGCCCGAATTCTCTCAGCTTGTCTCCACAGGGGAGGTGCTCCAGCCCTCTGATCATCTCTGTGGCCCTCCTCTAGACCCACTCCAGCAGTTCCACGTCCCTCTTGTGCTGGCAGCACTAGAACTGGGTGACGTATTCCAAGTGGGGCCTACCAAGAGCAGAGAAGAGGGGCAGAATCACCTCCCTTGTCCTGCTGCTCACACTGCTTTTGATGCAGCCCAGGACATGGTTACCTTCTGTGCTGCCAGGGACCATTTTACATCCCCAAGTCCTTCTCCTCCAGTCTGCTCTTGAGCCACTCCTCACCCAGCCTATATTTGTGCTTGGGATTGCCTCAGCCTAGGTGTAGGACCTTGCTCTTGGCCTCATTGAATTTTGTGAGGTTGACTTGGGCCCTCCTCTTGAGCCTGTCCATATCCCTCTGGATGGATCCCTTCCCTCCAGTATGTCAATCAGACCACACAGCTTGGTGTCATCTGCAGCCATGCTGAGATGCCTCAATCTCGCTGTCCATGTTGCTGAGAAAGATGTTGTCTTGAGTGCCATCACAAAGCACCTACAGGATGGCCAAGGGATCAGGCCCTGCCAGCATGGGTTTTATGAAGGGCAGGTCCTGCCTGACCAACCTGATCTCCTTTTATGATCAGGTTACCCACCCGGTGAATGTGGGGAAGGCTGTGGATGCAGTCTACCAGGACTTCAGCAAGGCCTTTGACACCGTTAGCCACAACAAGCTCCTGGCCAAGCTGGCAG